>CAJNJA010007564.1:0-42701 GCA_905231915.1 Symbiodinium necroappetens
TTCTTCCTTCCTTCCTTCCTTCCTTCCTTCCTTCCTTCCTTCCTTCCTTCCTTTCCTCCTTCCTTCCCTCCTTTCCTCCTTCCTAGCTTCCTTCCCTCCCTCCCTCTTTGTTTCCTTCCCCAGCTCCTCTTGCATTTTTATCGTTTAATTTTTTTGATCCTGATTTAATTTTTTTTGATCCTGATTTAATTTTTTTAAAACCCCTATCCCCATTGACTGGTGGTTTGGCCACTCTCATGACAAATTGTGTCTGTTACACTGCGACTATGCCTGGAAGGGCTTCCTTAAGCCGCCCTTGGGACAAGACTCTGCCATGCCTGGGTAGAGTCTCGGCATCCGAAGGCCAGTTTTTTACTTTGGGAGTGGTGGGAGGAGTGCATGACCAAGGCATGGATTGCAACTCCGGAGCTCCACTGTGCAAAAAACGACAAACACAACACCAGCCACACCCGAATCCAAAAGTTCTGCAAAGTCAACGTTTGCATGTTTATGCACGCGAAACATTCCTCAACAGGCCCAGCTGCGAGAGAGAGGATCTTGAAAATTGGCCAGCCACTCTCCTTTGGTGGCGATGCAAGGCAGCGGCTTCGAGTTTGAGCTCAGCACCATGAAAGTCGTACGCAGAATGTCATGACAAGCTTGATCCGGTCTGTTAGGCAATTTCCTGGCCAGCAAATCGTTGTGATATAATATGCAATACACACTACTCGGAATATCGAAATCAACCGATTTGTAGGCAGAATGGAAGAACTGTTTCCCATTGCATGATTGGGTCCGGCCTGTTCAGCAGTGAGGTGTTCTTGGGAAGTGGCATGGCGCTACAGGTACAAGGCCACTTGCCCCGATCGCTATCCTGTGACTCTGCACACTATCGCAACGACGGCGATTGACGCAGAGAACAAACTGCTCCCAAAAGGACGAATGGACTTGTGCTAGCGGCTAGGATTTTCCACGGACATGCCATCACAAGTCGACACGAATAGGTCAGTCGACCTTCCATGAGCGTATCCCGGACACCTGCTTTTACAAACAAGTCGCCACGAGGTTCGTCCATCGCACTGCCTCGACCAAATAGCGTTTGAGTTTTGAACCGTTGTCTGTGTGTCTTGCATCCTGAAGGGCTGGGGCCGGATAGCGCTTCAATCGTTTTCAATCGAGCGAGAAGGCAGCGCTGCCTTCAGCAGGCGAAGGCGGCTGGTGATGATGCTCGGCCTCAAGGCACAGCTCCCTCATGTCTGTTTCCTTTCTGCTCGGTACTTGTAAATCCTATTCATCACTCTCTCGTTCGGTGTTGTCCTTTCTCTGCATCATCTTCTCAGTCTACCCTCTCCTCCTTGGAGTAGGCCGCCACAAACGAAGACGTCTGGCAGGAACCTTGCGGCCCTTTGCATTGCCAACTAGCCACATGGCTACTGCATGCAACCTGAAACCTAACCAAGAGATCGACCGGACCCCGAATCAGGATTCATCAGGTGGGTGCTGCTGTTAATGGCATCGAGAACAAACATATACGGATGACCTCTTCCTCATGGACTCTGGTAGCATCCGCCTGACCCCCAAGCTTGCCAAGCTCGGTAATCAGTATTCGGGCGCAGTCGCTGTGTCCTTCAAGTCCTGCTGCCGTGACTCCGCGGTGGGCGATGCCCCCCAACTACGAGAGCGTTGCAATCCAAAAACTGGCGGCAAACCTTTCCCCCCCTCTCACTCGCCCTTGCTTTCAGTTTTGCTTGCTTTGGGCTTGCGGCATGGACCCCTTCGCAAGCGAAGCTCGTTTATTTGTGCAGATATCTGCATTAGACAGCACGAGCTCTTTGTTCAAAATATCAGCCCGCCCCACTTTGCAAACTCATCCCGTCGACTCGAGAAGTGTTTATGCTTCTGCTGAGCCTCGGACAAATTCCAAACATCCTGCTCCGCAGTGTCCGAGAAGCACAAAGGAATCTCCTCACTTGCGAGCTGTCAGCCGTGCGGCCACACAAGGACAGATATACAGTATGCATCCATTTGTTCCTGTGCCGAGGAACTGGAGGTGCAATTTTCGTTCGTAGCTGACACATGCCGACCTGCCTCCAGAGTCTCGATCTCATGGATGGCATGCTTGCCTACACACCGCTTCAACAAAAGGCTGGCTTTGGCCATGTCTTGGAGCACGCCACTGGTCTGACGGAGCATTGATTGCGTTTCGAACTTTGGTGGTCTCGTTGTGGTGCCGAAGCCGGGCGACATGTTCATGTAGTGACGGGCCTGCCACTTTCACATCGTGGGGTACTACTATTTGCGACAGATCTACACCGCCCCTTCGACAAGCAATGAGCTTCTGCTGAAAAGTCCGTGCTGCACTTGTAGCTGCGCAGGAAAGCTGCCCTTGGCGTTGCCTGTAGGAGCGCCGTGCTTCCCGTCCTGTCACGTAGGCAAATACTGCTAGCGCTTCACACATTGACGTGAAGCTAGTCAGCTAGTCTGATGCCTGGCAGCTGGCAATGTGACAGTGTGCTGCTCTAGTCCGCATGTTCCGCATGTGAGCGTGCACTGATGTTGACCGAGTCGATCGACGACATCTGCAGCACTGTAGCTGCGCTCCGCTCATCCGACTCCTCACGCCTGACTGCGGGACCAAATACCTCCTAGTCAGCAGGGCACCACGGCCCGAAGCACCATCAGGAAGTCGTCTTCGCTTTGTCTGGACACTCTGCGGTCTGCGGCTTGATGTTCCCAGAAGGTTTGAGCTCGCATCATTTTCGAGCAAGCATCGTCCCGAGCTGCAGTCCTGAAACCACATTGCATGGCTCCGGCCGTCGGTGAAAAACCTGTAGCCGACGCTAGCCACAAGAGCCAGTGCACCGGTATGGCTATGACCAATGAAACAAGGAAACGATGGGACGGCGATTGATTGACAGCTGAGCGCAACGCAGCAGGAAAAGCTGAAGACTGACCTTGTCGCAGGGTATGTTTTTCCAACACCTCTAGCTAACCAACGACATGCCTCACCCCTTGTACTCGTGCAGACCCGAACATTATACCTCAGCTAGTTCTACCTGGAAGCATGTCGTCTGTAAGTATGGCCAAGTGGCTTGTCCAAGCAGGCAGCTGGGTGCCTGATGCAAGAAACTTCCGTGTCGCAGTCTCAATCCGGATAAGGCGAACAAACCACGGATCAACCGAGTCCTGTCTTGCCAATGGACCCATGAGCAACACCACCTTGCGCACCACCAGACAAACCCGAACACAAATACCTGCCCTGCCTTCTTGCTGTCGGTGAGATGTAGCGAGTAAAGATCGCGAAATCTTCGAACCCAATCCTTCCTCCTGGGCTACGAGAAGCCAAAAGGTCGTAGTTGTGGTTGGCAGGGTGACAGCAAGAGGTCGCATGCAAGGACGAGCAGCCCCATGTCCAAGAGCATGAAGTCCCCAAACTGGGCTTCGAAGGCGATCTTGTGCAGCTGCCTTACATGCTCACCACAAGCCGAGGCAAGCTCCCGGGAGCCTCTTGCCCATCGAGGCTCCAACCCATGCAAGCCATCACGAAAGCCTTCAACAAGACCTTCTCGCGCATACACCTGCGGCATGTCTGCTCCAGAATCCCAGCGGATCGGACACAGGTCTGGTGAAGTCAGTAGCTGCAAGGCGCCCGTCAGACTCAACCTGCGCATGTACGCTACAGGGCTACAGTAGCCGTAGCGGTAGCGTGTCTTAGATCTGCCACACTCTACGGCTCTACGAAAGCGAAATCTGCTGAGGACTCATCGAGGCAGCGGCCAGGGCCCTCCGCATTTGTTCGCGCAGGCTGAGCCAATCCACGCTGCCCATGTCCTTCGCAGCGATTGCTTGGAACTGGGGAGACGCCGCCAGCACGTCACCCAGCTACAGAGCAATGTGATGCTCCCCATGATCCAGACCACCCCCCACCAATAAGGGGCTGAACTCGTCAGTAGGTGCATGCTCCATCTGCACCTGGTGGCCGCCAAGGCTTCATGACAGTGGGCTTCATGCCATCCACACTCCAAACCACAAGTGCTCCTCCTCTCGGACTTTTTGGCAGGACCTTGCAGCTCGGCCAAAACGCGTGCAGGGCAACGAGGACAAATGGGCAAACAAAGAAAACAAACGAAACAAGACAGAGAAGATCAGAGAAGTGAGAGAGACAGATAGGTACAAAGCGGAGAGGAGTATGTGTTGAGCATGTTGAGCTGCTCTCGTGTGTCGGCGGATCTTTGATGGTTGTGATGATTGAAGCCCATGCAGGCGTCATCTGCAACAATCAGGCATCGGTGCCTATTTGCAAGCAGATGTGGGACCAGGCCTCTCTGCAGGTCATGCAACTGCACGCTAAACAGCTGAGAAGGGTCCAAACTACCGGCATGTTGTCAGTGATTGACTGCGACGGTGCTTCACCTCTAAGAGCTCGTGGCCTACAAGCCAATGCCTGTCGAGGAGCAGTAGCCTGCGAAAGTCTGCTATGCACGCAGGATTCTCCTGACCAGAAAGACAACGCGAAGCTTGTAGAACTTGCTTCCCCAAGTTGCCAAGTCAACGAAAAGGTGCTGCAATTGCTGTCACTGTCGTTTGCTGCTTTTTACGTATGTTACTGTAATTCGGCGGTCCCACCTGTCCGCATCGCCACGTGCCCTGCGCCACGACAGCGTGTGCATTGAAACCCTGAGATGTGTTCCCTGTCAGCGAACTTCTTCTAAGTGTTAGCATGTATAAAGGCGTCTGCTGACATGATGGGGCCCAACATTCGGAGCTCAGAGCTTATACGGCTCGCAGACACACATGGACCATGCGACGTCTTAAGATGTCCGAAAGTACTGTAAAGCTGGTGAAGGATGCAACTCCCAGCCGGTGTCATGAAAGTCGGCGCCCTCAATCTCAAAACTCCTTAGACGTTCAGGAAACGCCTTGATCAGAACGACCTGCTTCAACGCATTCAGCCATCCAAAAAACAGGGCCTCCTCGAGTTTGATTTCTTCTCCGGCTCGGCCTCTCAAGT
The DNA here is from genome assembly GCA_905231915.1 of Symbiodinium necroappetens. NCBI lineage: Eukaryota > Dinophyceae > Suessiales > Symbiodiniaceae > Symbiodinium > Symbiodinium necroappetens. Next base: position 4,991 of record CAJNJA010007564.1, read on the forward strand.
CTTGTCATTCTGGACTGTGAAGCTTTCGAGATGCAAGGTTCGTGTCCCTGGAACCATTCAGGCCAATGACTCTGATGAACACCGGGGCACTGTATTTTGGCGACAAGCATGGGACTTTGCACGGTTCAGCCGTCATTTGTTCAAGCGCGTGTGTTTGTCTGTGTGTGTGTGTGTAGTTGTTTCTGTTTGTCCGTGGGTTGGCTCTAGCTAGGTTCACTTTCAGCTACTACTCCCGGAATCTCCCGGACACTGCTGTTCAACCGCTACGGAGCTAGCCAGGGGCGGGGACTTCCCCAAAACGCAAAAGGCTTCTACTGCTCGACTCTTTTGCATCTTGCCGCTTGCCTTTCTGCCCTCATCTGTGTGGATCCTCCAAGCCCGAGACCCACAAGACAAAGCCGAGAAGGCTTCAGCAGTGACAGTTGGGTGCGTGCTGTGGAAAATGCCTGTTGTGACCTCTTTAGCGGCTTTCGCAGAGCCCACGCAGCACCTCGGGAGCACGGACTGTCACATCCTCGCTTCATTCTATCTCTCTTCAACCGAAAGCCACGAAAAACAGCCGAACCAGCAAAAGTGATCCGCATGTCTCATCTGAGGCCAGCTCTTTTCGCAAGGAGACTGCAGGAAACTTAGCTGACGCAAAATGCCATGGCGATACAAACAGGCCCCGAAACACGTGTACGCAGAGATGTATTGCGCAATGTATTTTGCGTATGCACATAATTTGCATAAGCATCTGCGATAGCCACTCAAGGTCCAGGTGCCGGTGCATAAGCGTACATTCAGAAGAGTGGCCATGACCCTGTCACTGTCAGCTGCTCTCGGTTTGGTGCTACTGACACTCAAGCAGTCCCCTAAGCCCTGCGTTAGAGTTCTCAAGCTGTGGCACACCATGGACCTAATTCAGTTCATGTCGCTGTCGAGCTGCTGGAGTGTCAAGGCAGGCTGCAAGTGGTCCTGGTATTGGCAGTACCTCGGAATTATCGGTTTCGGGCTGCGGGGGTTTTGTGTTGAATGCGCTGTTGGAGTCGGAGTCACAAGTCTTCGTCAGAATTCCTGCAGCCTGCTATTAAATTTAAACCGTTTAAACCCTGCCTACATGTAGCTATCGGCATACAGCTGCTGATCGGGTCTGTTGCTCCCTTGCCCTGGCATCCTGGGCATATCCTTTCCCAACCCCCACTTTGTTATCTTTGTGGTTAGATCACCTTATCCTCGCCACGATCAGTACGGTTTACGGGTGCAGTAGTCACCACATCCTGCATGTGATAAAATACATCCATCTCAGTGGAGCTTATGTTTGCTCCCAATACTTGTCTCATGCGTTTCATTCGCCAAGTTCTGTTCGGGCACGACCCACGCTTCTTGTGACGCTTGGTGTTTTGCGGAACTTCATCTCTTCTGTCTTTGCGGTGGAATGTTGGCACTGGTATGCACTGGTTACAGGGAGCCGGTGTGTCGGAGCGGTGATGCTCGCGACAATTGTTCGTCCTTCACGGAGCGGTTGGAAAGCATCAATGAAGGGAATCGGGTTCGCAGGGGCCTCGATCCTCGCAACACTTGCCGTGCCCGGTGACTCTAACATCTGCGTCCTGTGTGGCACAACTTTTACTGTGACGGGGGAGCGGGCCTTTGTCGGCCGCATACCTGGAAGGGCATATGTGGGGATACCATGGGGTGGAGTAGCATCTCTTTCGCGAGTGGACCTGGATCGACAACCCGACACCTCCAACGACTTTCGTTGCTCCGAAAGCGAACACTGGGGTGCCCGACAGCTCCGGCCCGCGTAGCGTCGGCTCCTCACCTCTGAACTCTGGTACTGTTGGCCCGATGGCACTCTGAGGCCAGATACTTCGGTGGCCATGTCCGAGGGGCTACAGCCGGGAGCTTGACGTAAACTGCAGGGAATGTGCTAGCATGTGCAGGGCCATGACTTCAAACACATTATGACATTCACATGCCACACGTGGCAAAGTCCATGCTCGTAGAGTCAGAGCAGGTAGAGGTATCAATGGTGGCTGCTTCCGCTGAGATGAGCACTTCGCCAAAGCAGAGACCAGCCAGTGACCGGCCTCAGTCTTCGTGAATTCAGCAGGCAGAGTCCGAAGACGGGCTTTGGAATCAGGGCCATGTCTATCTCCTGCCCGACTGTCATTAGTCATTTCCGACTCCGAGAGGAGCACACATCACTGCGAGACCAGGTTGCCTGTCGTCCTTCAGACAAGTACGTGCTGCCATGCACTCTACACCCATAGCCGCAGACACAGCAAAGCAAGCGAACCAAGTGGAGTAAGTGCCTTCAAACCGGGCAAGCTCTGTCCACTTCCATTTTTGCTGCGCAATCTGCCGCCGCACCTTGCAGGTCACCCGTCGAGAAGTCAGTTCCGCTTGCCCAGACTTGCCTGCGAGTTGAAACCTGGCATGTAGCCTCTGGCAGTACATGTATGTCCCAGGCTCCCATGTCATCCTGAAACATTCATTAGTGCTGAGGTTTGTGCAGAAACCGTGGAGAGGTGCTGACATGAGATGTGGTAGAGTCTGGTATAGTTCACTGTAGAAATACGGTCGTCAAGCATCCGATTCCAGTGGCAACATAGGCACATGCTCTTTTCCAGTTGATTCTTTCCTGCTAATTGCTGGTAGGCAGAAATGCACTACCTGTACATCGTGAACCTGTATCGTGAGAGAGAAAGTGTGAAGGTCATGTCTTCGCCTGGATGCTTGGACATGCATTGCACCTTCTTCCACTTTCAAGGCTGTCCACTCGCATTCTTGTGGTCTCTGTGCGTTCCGCACAAGAGGCTGTGCAAATGGGAAGGAAGAAAAGATGGCCAAGGGGCCCAGTATCAACCTCGACTACATCATTTCCATGGAGAGGCATCGCCGTACCAATTCGCCACCGCCTCAAGGCTGGCATAGGCCTTGCATATCTGAAACAGGAGCGGGAATTCCTTGGCGATTTCGGCTGCTTGTCGGCCCTTAAAAAAATGCTAGTCAGTATAGGCTTGGGTTCACTGTCAGGCGATTTCTGAAGGCCATTTTATTGGAAACATCTTCTTATCGCTGCAAAGGCTTCTTTGACTGCGTCGGCCTCGATGTAACCCGTGGCGATGTTATCGGAAATGAGGCTGAAGAGCGCACTGTCGCCCCAAAGCGGGAGGTCCCCTGAGACAAAGGCCCCTTTGACCCCCGCCTTGGTTAAGACACCCTCGAACTGCTTCAGGCGGCCCAAGACGCCGGCCTTTTGCAGCACTATGACATGCAGCTCAGGGCTTACGTCAAGTTCTTCGACCAAGGAAACACTACATTTTTGCGAGGTTTCAGTCGCAAGTTGCTTCCTGGGGCAATTCGCCAACTGCTGTCCTTGTAAGTCTCCTTGGCGGCATCATTGCCTCCGAAGGTTGCAGCAGCCCAGTCGCCGCGCCACTCTGTATAGGCATCTGCGATCATGTCCTGAGATCTGCGATATGCACATCTGCACTTTCGACCGGGAGGCACACCTCGATCATGCACTTTGGAGGATACCTGTGAGGGCATCACTCTCATCTGTATCTGCCTGATTGTTTCGCTCCCTGCTGCAGAGATGGCCGTTTTTCGTGTTTCGCAGAATGTATCAACTCCCTTCTGTCGACGAGTCCTGCGTATAGAGGCTCCAGCAATCGGCGTCCTTCACATTCTTGAGCTGAACGAGCCCGGCGACCAGCCTGACCAAAAGACAAGCGCAAGCATGTGCAGGCGAAGTGCTGGCCAGCAAACCAAAACCGTATCAGTATACCAGTATACGTCACGCCCATCTCACCTGTGAGCCCTCCAACTGTCGGCTTCTACTTGCGCTGCTGCGGAACTCATGACCGGACTGTAGCAGCCATCAGTTGCACCTCTCGGCTAGAGGGGTGAAGTCATGTGCCTCCGATGAGATTACTTGTCGTGCTGTGGCTTACTGATTGTCCTGCATTCCTGGTCACGAAGCCTTGTAGACGCTTTGCATGTGACTCTGGCTACCTACGTCGGACCTGCGCTGCTCTATACTCACCTCGTGATCCCTTCCTGCCCAGCATCTCTCGAATCCTCGCGTGCTCGCCTCATCAAGCTGATGTGCTCTGAGCAGGCAGGACCATCACCGATCCAAAGCAGCGGAAGATGCCCTGCTGGGGAGATGCCCTCGGCCACGTACTTTGCTTTCATGCTGCCCCAGTCTGCCAGGGCATGCAGCTTCTCCGAGAAAACGATCTGGCGAGGCAAAATGGACATGATTTGGCTCCCCCCGCAGCTAGAGGACCTAGATGCTTGATCATGTTCAGATTTATTTACTCAGGCCTTGTTGGCCAAGAGGAAGAAACGCAAAGCCCCTCCACGACCCGAGATTGGAGCTGGCAACGCTAAGTACTCCAACCTCAAGCCTTTTTCGACCTCCTGCAGAAGACACGGTTGTGATGGGGCATGCTCTTTTCGTGGCGATGCAAATGAGACTGGAGACTCTTGGTGGACATCTTAATCTTTCTGGAGTTTGACGATTTTCCGTATTATGTTTCTGCACATAACGGGCATTGGCATTGGGCTCTTTGGGGATTTCGCGACATACAGAAGAAAAAAGGTGCTCGAAGACAGGGGTGTGGCGTTGCAAATTTGAAATCATGGGATCTCGGTGCAGCTCCGGTCCTTGGGTTCCTCCGCTGCAAAGGCTGCCACCGCCTTGTCCATGGCTCCAAGCCCTGTGCCACTGAGCTCTTCGAGGAATGAGGCTTGAGCCGCTCAAATCACGAGAAGAACAAGCTTCGCGATTCTGGGCTGACGCCTAACTATGATCATGGTGTTCTGGTCCCTCTAATCGCAGTGCCACGCCAGACAGAGTCGTGTGTTCGGAGAAGCAAAGCATCACCCGATACATGTCGCTGGAACTGCTGATTCTTGACAAAACATGTACGCAAAGCCCGAACCTGAAACCGTGACTCTCAAAGGAGCTGAAGCTTCTTGCATCTCGCTGGACTCCTAGAACCCAGAGTCAGTCGCTACGGATGTCAGCATTCACTGCCCAGGGGTGCCCTACACCCAAACCTTGCTCCCTAGCACAAAACCCAAAACACTTCAAGGATGAAGCCCTTTCTAAGATCCTACAGCGAAGAACAACCAAGCCCGAAACCCATCAACACGAGCCAATCTAAAAAGGCAGCCGTGGAAATGTTCCTGTTTAAACACAAGCCTCTCCTTCTGCCGATCAACAGAGTCTTTAATGGGTCAGGACACGGAGAAGGGTAACATCAAAAAGCTCTAAACTAGAAGCATCAAGGCACGTCTTCACGAAGGAGTCATTCACCAAGTCAGGACGCCGTAAACTTGTAGAACGAAAACAAATTCTATTGCCTGTGAACCTGGAGGCAACTACAGCCCTTGATGCAATCTGTAGAAGCAGCGGATCGTTCTGCCCAGCTGCCTCTGCTGTGGCCCGAGAGGGGCCAAGCGCCGTCAGCAAGGTGGCACACGACCACAGGTCCTGAAACATCATATAGCTATGAGCCGACTGCCGAAGCCTGCACGTGAGCACTGCAGCCATAAATGCGGAACAACACTTCATCCTCTATTGCATCTTTTTTGGTGCAGACAGAGTCCAAGAACCTGCTGCAGAACTTGCGGAAGACTCGATGTCTATAATCCTTATTTAGCTTCGGGCTTCTTCTGCGGCTTCAAGGGCTACAGGCCTTTTGCAGGGAGCCAATTCAAACATGGCCGTCTCTCGGGAGGAGGGGGAGGGGCGGGTGCGGAGCTTGCATGCGGACGCTCGATATCACAAACGGTAAGCACCCACACCACCCACATCAGACACACATGAAGTAACATATCAAACACATCACATCCAGGAAGGAAATCCTTAAGTCGACTAAAGTTCGATTTCGCAAGCACACATGTCCAGTGTCGGAACGGAGCAACAGACAACATCACGAAGCAGACACCTGATTTTGCCAGCACCCCCTCAACACACATGTCTGCGGCGTTGCTACACGTCAATACCCACTTCACAAGCACCAGCACAAGAAAGGTGACCGCGGCATCGCGACGCATCAAAACCTGCTTTCACCAAGTGGAGGCTTGATTTGAGTAATTACTGCCCATGCATGCAAAACATATCGAACATATCGGATGCTTGCTGCTACTTGCAGCACCACTGGCCCGAGATTCACGCAGATGTTTCTTGACATAGTAAGCTCGAGAAGCTGCAGGTCTCCATAGTGACGTACTGCCGCAGCTGTCCCCCGGACACACGGGCTCTTTCTCTTTCCCCACTGCAGCGGAGATCCCATTGAAAACAATGGCCATATTCTCAGGCGTCACATCTTTGGACACGTAGGAGACAAGTGTCGCTTCGCTGAAGCCCAACTCGCTCCCTCAGTCCACATGGTTTAAGCAACGGTTGTTGGCAGATCAGAAGATCGCATCAACTCATAAAGTTCCATAAACTGCTGGAAACAAACGGAGCAAGCAGAAATGCAGATTCTGACAAACAGAATGCCCTTGCAACCGGGAGGCTTAGCCACGCAACTCGGCCATAATCCAAGATCCGTTTGGCCATGATGCCTGCACGCCGCAGGCGCAGATCGGCCGCGCCAACTGCCCAGCCGGCAGCAGACAGAAATTCCGCAAAGTCCACAGGCTCAGCGAGCCTGGAGCGAATGGGGCGAATCTGCCAATGACGGATCCAGGCTATGCCATAGTTTCTTTGCATGCAATGTCTGATGATCTGTGCTGGTGGAGGCATGAATCTAGAAGGATGTTGCTCCGACGCATGCTGGAGATGAGCTGCTTTGTGCGCCTGCATGTTAGGCCGGTGCCGAAGAGCTAGCTCGACATTTAACATTACTCGTCAGATCGAGATGTGATTGAAGAATGCCGCCACGATACAACCAAAAGCAAACCAATTGCTTTCACTTAGGATGTGCTCCTACTGCACCACGGAACCGAATCGTGAAATGCTGATTGAGCACAGCATCTCCCAAGGCAGGTTGACCAGCAAAACTTGCACACTTTCTCATCCCGGGAATGAGTGCAGTAGAATGGCCCCAGACTGGCCAGGAAGGCTGGATTCACGTAGGTGTCCGGGTCCTCAAGTCAGCCGACCACCAAGTTTGGGATCTTATGTCTTACGATTCCGAAGTTCAGAACTGTCCCGTCAACGAGCGCGAGTGCGTGGAAAAGGCAGGGATACGAGCCGAGAGCAAGTCTCTGTAGGCCGTTGTCTAACGGCTTGCAGGCAAAAGTCGCAGCGATGATGGCAGCAAGTTGCGCAGCACAGGCCCACCTGAAAAAAGTTGTGTGGCTCAGGACAGCTCAGGGAGACGTCGGGACATCAACAGCACCTAAGAAATCCTCAAAGACGACGCCCGCCTTCTACGATTCTACATGCCTCGAGCCTCGAGAGGCTGCAAAGTTGCACCACGGAGTGAGCGTAGAGCAAGATCTGTGCCACTGCCACACAGGTGCCTCAACGCATCCAGGAGAAATAGACAGCACGCAGGGCGCCGCAAGTTACTGCAGCGAGATAGTTGGCTTCCTGGCGATAGATTGTTACCCTCTCCCCCTGCCGAAGCCGCGAGGTAAAGACTAGCCAACTCTCTGGCGATAGATACGCGGCAGTATGCTTGCCAGAAGGACACAGTAATGTCACTGCCTGACCACCTGACTGACTCGCTGGTGGCTGGCAGCTAGCTGTGGGCAGAGACGAGAGGGCACTGCTGACGGGCTCAGGACATGTGCTATGTCTTTGCTTGTTGTAGAGATTATGGTTCGTACCGCTTCTTGCCTCTGCTGTATCGAAGTGTCTATCCCGAAGAAAGCTTGACGGCTCATTGCATTGTGACACTGTTCTGCTGAAACTGCAGCTGCGCCTTTGGACGATTTGTTGTACAACAACTCAGCAGCTTCACCGATGACAGCAGTTCAACCGTCGACACGATAGATCCGACTCTGACTTGATGGATCTGAATCTGAATCAAAACAGGGCTCTTGGCACAAACCAGCAAGCCACCAGGAGGAGGAAAAGGCGGTGCCCTGCACGTCGCTGGAAGAGCAAACTATTCTTGCCGCTTGGTCTAAGGGTCTAACATCTGAACATGACTTTGCAGCTCCCCATGTGTCTCGTATAGTATAGGCTCCATGTCCTGCCTGAGCAGTTCTGCGAGGCTGTGCAATCGCCGCGAACGCTGAGCACTGCGCTCGCATCGAGCGAAAGTGTCGGAAAGCCGTGCTGCAGCATCTGGGACCTGCAGGGACGATGCTGTTCGGCAAGGAGACTGTCAACCTGCCTTGTGTTCGGGACTCCTGCGATCGTGCGTGCTCTCTACTTTATACTGCCCGGTCACTTAAATTAAACACCTGTTGACCATGGCCTCGGTCTGGAGCAATTACAATTACAATTTGACTAAGAGACGAGCAAACTACCGACATCCATGATCCTCATATCATGTGGTTGTGGCGAGGCTTCGATTGCTTCCCCGGCACAAGGACATGTACCATCTTTGGCACACCACCTTGTCCCAGAGCAGCGCTCCAAGATCGAAGTCAGCGATGTCCATGCGGAGCCGAAGCACCTTGCAAGCTTCAAGGAAGCTAACTGAAACTGACTTTCTGTTTCTTCAAGCTGCGGCTCCGTCCAAGTTCAGCGGCACGGCCGAGCACCGCCGGCCTCGTGACCTGCATCCCGACGCTGCTCTACTCGATGGCGGCGTGTGTCCCGGTCCACAAGCACACTTAAGGCCTCGAGCAGGGCTGGCTGCTATATCTCCTTTTTGACAAGTATCCTGGAGTGTCCTTGACCCCGAACACTGCCAAACTTCAAAAATTTGCATTCATTGCGGCAGTGCTACTACGAACGCTACAGTGCGTCTGCTACCTGCTGCTGACGAGGGGTGTTTGGGTCCTTCAGCAATACTTGTGATTACTATCGAACCTCTCACAATGATACAGCACTAGGTTTCTTGGCTTGTCTTCGTGCTGCATTTATGCACATGTGGAGCCTGCGGGTGAGCTCGGAGCAAGGAAAGCGAGAGAGCCCCACGCCCACAGCCGTACTCCACCATCACCGCTCGAGAAAGTCTGTCACCGCAGAGTTCCTAGGGTATGGACCGAGGACTGCCGTACAAACACTATAACACAATTAATAAAACAAAATTCAAGGTGCTGTGCGGTCCAGTGTCAGATGCTAACTGAGCCAAAGCCAGATTCTGAAGGCCATGCTTGTCCGCATGCCCAAGCTCACTTCCGGTGGCGTCACTCATCGACTGGTTCACGATATCTTCGACTTCGACGTGTGCTTCCCGCCCAAGAGCTTGGCAAACGGCCTTTGGAAACACCGCTTCGATTCTCTCGATCCAGGCATCTCGGCGATCTCGGCTCATCAAGCCGATGTTGGGTAAAGTATGAGGTTTGCTGGGCGGCCCACAGTTAACGCCTGCGCGATAGAATGGTAGAGAAGCCAGGAACTGGGCGTCCCTGAGGCTTGGGCAGGCTGTAGACAAATGCCTCTCCAAGTGGATGCGCTCCACGCTATGCGATGGATCCAGGGGGCACTGCACTCTGTCTCCATCATCTCCATCGGCCTCCAAATGGGTCTTACATCTCCGGCACCCTGGAGCGGCTCTCACAAAGCACCGCTTGCCCTTCTTCCTGTGAACGAAGTCACACTGCAAAGAGTCGCCTTTAGGAGCATAGCTTCGCAGTGCTGCACGGAGCTCGTCAACCATCTATACATGCTACCCCATGGAATAAAAGGTCATGCTGCTAGGGTGTTCTGCATGCAACCCCCTTTTGCTGATGCGGTACCACGTGCTTTCGCATGAATTGCACAGGCCTGCGTATGCTTTCTGTGTGGTTGATGTCCCACAGAAAATCCTGCCACGGCAGCTAAAAGCCTTCAAACCCACTTCGAAGTTGTTGTTGTTGCTGCAGCGGAGCACACCTGACATGTGGTTGGTTTCGAGCTATGGGTGCGAGGTGGCAGCACTTAGTGACTGGACTCGGTCCTTGAGCATCTGCCTTTTGGCAGGTGAGTCCGGGTACGGTGAAGTAACAGATAAAACCTGGGCACACCATTCTGTCACGTGCAAACTTTTGAGCTCCAAGAGCGAGACATGCAAAGTTGCAAAGAGACTGAGCTTGTCGCGATCAGTAGCGGTTCCCGCATGGCGCTTTTGCAGTCAAAAGGCAAAGGCGAGCCTGCCATGCGCTTGCTTCGACCGGGATGGCATTTTGGGCTGATGTATTCGTCTGCCAGTAACGATGGCAAGCATCCGGGTGAGCCCACATAAGTTCCGAGGTCAATGGTGTACAGATTACACGTATCAGCAATTCTCCAGCATTCCTGCAGATGAGCCTTTGCGGTCGCTTGTGGAAGATCGACTTTGGATCCTGGCGGGCGACTTTCGTGCCGACGGTCTTGGAGAAGTATGCTGTACCAGTGATTAGCTGACTCGTCGTGAACTCTATAATTGTATGATGACTAACATAACCCCTTGTAATTGTCTGGAGCCTAGCTTGACCTTGACACACAGGTGCTTTGTGCTGAGTGCTGCACCTCCATGGTCGCCGAGAACCTCGGGACCTCAGGCGGCTTACGAGGCCCCGAGACCTGCAGTCCTGCACCTTTGGGTAGGCACGAAATACTCCCCGGCAGCACGAGGAATACAGTACTCAGAGCAGCACCACTCGGCAATTCGCAGCACGGGCTTGGACGTTCGGCCCTTCGACCTGACAGAAGAGCAAGAGACAAGGTCGTGCTTCATTTCACAGAGAGGTTGAACGAGTTCCCGACGGATGGATCGGCACGTAGCGCACATAGCGGCCCCTGGTACACACTGGCAGCTGGACCCGGAGATGCTAGACTGCTAGACAAACGTGCATACATGCTCTCGCTGAGAGGGTCCGAGATGGCACCGTTTTGAAGACCCATCGCAAAATGCCACAAAGAAGGCAGTCAGAAGCCTGCAGCCTAAAGCGACGCCCAAAGGACTCGATCATTTTCATAGCGCTGAGCATCCAACAGCAACTTCGCACCCGCCAAGAAAGGACGAGGACAGCATGCAGCTTCCCAGTCGGAAACAGCAACAGCAGGTGGAATTAGCGCAGGGCAAGTCGGAACCAGAGGATACACTGTCAAGAAAACGGGTTCTGCAGCAAGTATATGGGACGAGCCCCGCCAAACGGCAAGTCCCAAAGTCCCTAATCCTAAAACCAGGAGGGGTGGTGGGAAACCCGCTGTGCATCTATCAGTGGGCGCTTTCGACTGCAAGCATTACTGACTACGTGGAACTCGAGCAAGCAGACTCTCCTCAACGATTTCGACATAACAGACCAGACCGTTATTCCCCCCAAACGGAACTCCCCGCCGAAGCGGTCTCTGGCTGGTGCATGTGTTGGTTGCTGTTTTGTTCTCGATGTGCGGGAAGCGTGCACCACTTATGAATCTGTCTATGGCACGCCTTAACAGCGAGATTCCTGACAACTTTGTCCGTGGCCCTGGCCGCTGAGAATCTGGCCAGGAAAGCTGGGCAACGCGCCAGCGCGTCGGCCCCAAATGGCCTGACATGCGACCAGATCGACCAGGCAGGCAGCGGCTGGTCTTTTAGCTAAGCACACCCACCTTCGATCTGTCATGTAAAGCATGGATGTGGTGTCGCCACGCGCAGCCTGCATCTTGCAAGCCGTTTGAGGCTCCCAAGGCCACGGATGCCACACCTGGCAACCCATCATAAACTAGCAAAGCAGTAATGCGGAAAGGTTTGCGTCGCTGACGGAAGTCTGGCAACTTGAAGGATCGATGGGCATCGCTGAGCATGATGCTGGATGCTTGCAACCTCAAAGGATACTTAAGCCGCGCACACTGCAAGAGACCTTGGACATCAGCGGGACCTTACATCACTGACAAATGGAAACTGCGTCAGGCCTCAATTGACCAAAGCCTGGTGAGATCTGCTGAGCATCCTTATTGCAGATTCTATTGACTTTTGCGTGCTCCTACAGTCTGCAGGACTTCATTTGTATGCGCCACTGTAATTGCCGGCAAATGAAGTTTAATGGAGTGAAGACAAGCATAACTGTTACCACATGAGTCATTACATGGAGGCACTACGCATCTCGTACGCACACTCTTTTGGATGCGCCGAGGCAGGAGGCAAGCCTGCTAGCAACCAAGCCAGAGCAGCATTTGCTGCTCTGTGGGATAACTCTCCTCCTGCACTGCGACATGGTCCCCGCATGTCTGCTGTTGGCACTGTGAACGTTTCTCTTGCTGTAGATGTGTTGAGACACGGCGCCGTGTCTGGCAGTCAGACGTTCATGGGCTCAGAGTTCTTGCCCGGCACACCCGGCTTCCCTGTGAAAAGGGCCGCCCCAAATTTCAGTGTGCCCAGGCCGCTGCCGACCAGGCCACCTGCCTCGTGCCAGGCATTGCACAATCACAAACCACTCTCAGATATTCTCAGATTATCTGATCTCACCTTTACTGGCGTCTTCTGCACTCTGCGCATGTGCTTCTCTTGCCTCCACATCTGCCCTGGAAAGCATCCTTAAATCCGCAAAAAGCGTAAGCCAGGAGCTCTGGCCTGCTGCATCAACGAGGATGCAGCCTTCGGCTCAGCCTTTCGCGCTGGGGGATCCAGGCGCAGCCTTGTCGGAGAAAAACCGTCTCGTTTCAGTACTTGTTGCTGAGAGCTGAAAGAATACCTCCGCTTGTGTGCTGTCACCAAACTGCTTCAAGGATTTCTGAGTCACGCCTATGTTCTGGCCCGACGTAACTTTCGAACAGTTTGTGGTACGCACCTACCCGCAGATCATGTCAAGTTTTGGCTGCCCACTAGTTACCCAAACTATGTATTTCCTCTGGGGGCAACCGATCGCCTGCAGTCGCTCCGTGACATTTTACCTCACATTACGATCTTCAACCTTGACGCCTCTGGCAATTCACACGTCTTGGACCCTGGATATTTGACCGGGGGGCTCGGGTATTGGATTGTGGAGCCGTGCAAGCCGCAACATCCGTGAGGTCGGGATTCGTTTCCACTTCCATTCAAGACACACCAGTAGTAGATTCAATGCAACTGTATACTGCAGTCATGGCAATGCATTCGCGTGCATCCATCCTCACTCCGTTTCAGATTCGCGCACACTAGCTTTGCCCCAGGGTGCCTTAACTCGCATTTCTTTCGACATCGTTCGTGAGTGACCGCAACGACATCCTGATTTACAGCTCGGGCTTCAATTAACGCTTCGGAGGCGTAGGACCGTTTAGGATTGGAGGAACTTGGAGGATAAAGGTGTGAGACGGCTTTGGTATCAGGCGTTCGCCCTTCCGATCCGCGTAGTGCACTTGTGCACGGAATGACATATGACGAGCAGTGCTTGCATGTGTGCAGTGTTCTTGCTCGAAGTTAAAGAATTTTCGCACCCTCCGACTCCGCCCAAATCGGTGGGGTGGCAGGTAGTCTCTTGCATCCGTCTTGTTTTGTCCGATGCGAAGAGAGACATACCTACCGACGCCTGCCGATTCTTTCCGCAAAAGTGTGCTTTAGTGTGCATAGCTCTGCGAGTATGTCACAACTCTGCAATCCCTCAGTGCCCAGGATGGCACTCCAAGCTGTTTCAGCGTCATGAATGATTCGTCAACATGGCTCTGGCAAACAACGAACCAGGGAAGAACACAAAACTCTCTTCGAATGTATCCCTGTTTCCCAAGGCCTCTCCAGATCGGATGTCGCGCTGACATTCCTCAGAGCGCGTCTCAACACCAACAGGATCTCCACATATCATGTGCGAAGGTGCCCTGCCATCCTAGGTCATATTGCCTCGTTTGTCTTATATGATGTTGAGCAAAGCGTCTGTACAGGCATATGGGCTCGGTCTCGTTAAAGATCAGTCAGCTCGGAAAGTTTTGACTCGGAAGATCAAGCAGTGTAGCTTCCAAAACGTTATCCCGAAGCAGAGTAACCAGAAACATATACAGATGTGGCTCGTTTGCACATGATCGAAGAGAAGCAAAGCAAAGTTGACATAAATCTGCTCAAAAAACTCAAATCAGTTGTTGCTTGCCGTCTAGAGGACCCAATGAGCCCGGACTTGCTGATGCGGCTTCCCCACACGGTCGGTGCCTGCTTGTTGTTTGCTAATGTTCGCTAGCTGAGAGAGAGCGCAGCCGCTGTGTGCCTGAAGCCTTCCCCCAGTCTTTCCTCATGTTTCGAAAGCTCCCTCCACAGTCCTTCACCCTGCCAACAGCACACTGCCGCGTCTGTGCAGGAGCTAGGAGTCCTGATTCCGGACATCTCCTGACTACCACATCTTGTGTTGTAACTTTCAATGCGAAGAAGCGGCATGGCCACTGGAAGCAGCGGAAAGCGTGGAAGAACAGGCCGCAGCGGGGCGGCGAATGTCGTCTGCAGCTCGAAGCCTTCGTTCTCGTTGCCTCAAAACCGCCATGATCTCAAGGACAACAAGCTTGGCCTGCAACTCTGCGACCCTGCGCTTGTGGCGGAGCACCAAAGATAAGCGTATTTATTTAATCGATGCTCCCTGACAAGTCTCTGCCCCAGCTTGCTGAAGAGACGCTTCAGTTCAGAGTGCAAGGCAGATCCAAGCAGCCAAGCGTCCAAGCGCCGGTTTGCTGTTAGAGCGCACCGTTCCAGAGGCACTCTGGGAGAGATACCTGGGAACACGGAGGAGTGTAGGACAGGGTTGGCCACGGTCAGAGTCGAAGTATTTCAGGAGCCTCGTGTTGCATAAACCTTCGTCTCCTCTCTGACTCCTCTCCTGTTAAAGTTGGCAGTGGATGCAAGCCTTCAGGCAAGTTTGGGAAGCTGCCGACCCGATCAAGATGTTCCGACGCAGCATGCGCATGTTATCGTTCCGGCACTACAGTACTCTCCCGTCGTCGGTGCTGAGGCATCAGCCCGTGGAGCGGATTGTGGAGAAAGAAAGGTGCAAGTAACACCTTGGTGCCCTGGACATGGTTGCTCACCGAAGCTTTCCTCAGCTCATAAAATCGTGTCTTCCGTCAGCTCCGAAACCATGGCATGTGCTTGAGAAGTAGGTGATGGTAGCTGGCAAGAAGCAGAACGTCCTGGTACAACAAGCGGTCCACCGGATCAGAGAATGTCACGGATTCCTCAGCTGCGATTCACATCACAATGTGACTGTAAGAAAGCCTGCCGACGTACCCGGTGAAGCTGGAAGATTTCGTGTTCAGACAACACACGCACGCACACGCACACGCACGACACCGACACCGACACCGACACCGGACCGACACCGACACACACACACACAGAGACACACACACACACAAAAAAAAACACACACACACACATACCCGCGCAAACACCGTCGCACGCTCACTTTCACAAGCCTCCAGAGTACTTGAGCGTAAAGCTACCCGTAGAGCAGTAGCAACCTGCTCTAAGGCTGTCGAGGCCCGGCAGGCCCGGCATTCCCAAACTGCCGAGTACAGCAGTCCAGAATACGCAAGTGCCGCAAGTTGAAGGCAAAGTGCCACCTTGGTTAGCAGCTCCCGAAGTGACTCGTAGGCACCGGCGCCAGGTGCTGCGGCTGCAGAGAGGGCGATGCGAAGGAAGCTCAGGTCCTGAAGCTTGGACCAATTTCGCGGCTTGGGGCCGTCAACGTAGGGTCGACAGCTTCACATGCAGAGCTTGGTTAGCTCGGGATGATTCACTCAGCCTCGCGCTAAACCACTACATGGATAGTCACCGGCATATGCCAAGCTTCTTGCTTCACAGGAGAAGCATGCTGATCCTCGCGCACGGTTGCCTCGACACTGGGCCCTAAAGTCTATCCCCAGCGGCCAGGTGGCAAAGAGCCATTGAAGCAGATGCGACATTCCTTCCGGGATACTTTTCACTAATGCCTCTCGCAGCGAGTGGGCAATTACTCGTGATTTCTCTTGCAGAAGCACGGCAAAAACACCCTATGCTCAGAAGCCCTTTGATGATTCTGCGACTCTAGTGCTCTTTGGGGTGGCTTGCTGCACTCGGTACGGATGCTGGTTTCTGGTGGACTCAGCGCGTTTCAACTTTCAACTTCTGGCCGTGTGAATGGCTGTCCGGATCGCTTCAGCCGCGCCAGGTCGGAGGGGCGCTCCTCAGTTCCAAAAGCTTTTCCGTGTAGAGTCCCTTTTCTTGCTGAGGTGGGAGGGCACCAAGATTGGCGGATCTGTCACGCCGTCAGAGAACATTCTCGCTTTCTTGGGCCTGACCTCAAGACCTGAAAAGCAACTCCATAACTCGCATCCAGAAGGGTTCGTCTGCATGCTGAATGTGTCCAAGGGCTGCTTCATAGGCTGCTGCGAAGAGCTCCGCAAGCGAGGCCTGTGGAAATTCCATGTTTGCGAGTTCTCACGCAACATGGCAGTACACGGCTTGCAATGGATTTCTCCCGGCTCAGCCACCTTACGGCATGCTGTCAGACGTGTACGTACGACCCTGATGGACCCATTATGTCTGAATTTCCTTCAGCTTCAGTAGCCGAGCAAAAGCACTACTTAATTTGACTTTCACCTTGTCGGCTGCACTTCTCTCAGCATGAAGAATGGTCGTTGCACAGCTCTGTAGCACACAGCTCACATCTCCCCAACTGCGATGCCCTTTGAACGGCTGACGTTGCCTTGGCGGCTGCCGCAGTGGCGACAGCTGCAGCTCCTGCGAGGATGTGTGTGTGTGTGTGTCACGGCCAGGAAACTTCATGCTCTGTCTAATCCTACAAAATAGGACACTCCTCGGACGTTACCGAGCACAGGAAAGTCGGCTTGGATGCCAGGTCGTTGATTGCTGTGAGATGATTGCGAGACTGCCACATGCAACTTCACTGATTGGCACGAAGAAGATAAGGAGGAAGCTCGATAGTGCAACTATACCTTTTTTTATTTTCAAATTCAGCATATGCTGCCTGTGTGCTTATTCAGCATTCGGCTGATTTTGGGATACCTGCTGAGGGGCGTGAATAGCAATCCTTGGACTCTGGTCTTCGGGGCTAGCGGCTAGCTTTATTCCTCTGTAAGGAACGCTTTTGGCGACACAGTTCTTCTCGCCTGGATGGTACCTGTATGGATGGCTGCGACTGACTGGGCAAAGCTAAGCTGCCTAGAGAAACCAACCGTAAATGTTCTGCACTCCACATTCAGCGGCAGGTCCAGCACGCATAGTTGCAGTTTCATGTTGCGGCATAATGTGTTCTGCTTTGCTACATGAGTTCTACGACACTCTTCTGACCACAGCGAGTGTCCAACCTTGCGCCCCGGAAAGCTCGAAGATCTGCCTGATTCCAGCACGTTTGACGTGGGCAGACCCGGTCCAGACGCTGAAGCTCAACCGCTGACAGCAGCATTGTTCCCACCGCTGCTCATGATTTTATTGCCAGTTGCCCTTAAGCAGGGCATTGCTGGGCCTGTTCGAAACTTCACTTGCGGCCGAGTGTTCCAGTCTTGGTTGAAAGCGCGGATCATTTGGTGAATAATGGTTATATGTTCTGGACAATTCTGGACATAACGTTATCTCACTCTACCTGAACCGTGCCGCAGCCAATGCCAAGAGGTTGACGAACCGCAGACCCACAAAGGCTCTGGACAATGCCATCCCAATTCCAGCTCAGCAACTTCGAAGAAGCCGCGAGACGCTCGAAAACGAAGGGAGAGGTCTGGATGGGCACCGACACCGCCTTCGCCTGAATGAAGAATCGAACGACCGTCATGATGGGCCCAGCAAGAACTGTCTTTTCCTATGCTGGTGAGATCTCCGTGACATTGGGACGACGGTATGGCTGACGAAAGCCCAAAGCGTGCAAGGCGAACATTCTCGTGGACTAGAGCATGTTTCAGTTCACGCTGACTGAGTCCGCGCAGATCCCGCAGATACACCAGAAAGCCGTCCTGTAATCTGCCAGAATTTAACGAAAACTCCGGAGGCATATGTTTGCGAACGGCTCCTACGATGCAACGCAACTGCTAATTGCTGCTGCTGCTCAGTTGCTGCTCCTACTGCTGCGGCGATTGGCACTAATTCGACGAACAGATCCTTATGGTGGTTGATCAAGGTTTCTTTCCAAGACGATGTGAACACGTCCAGATTCGAGATATCTTTCAGTTTCAGTTGGACGGCCACAACCGCGGCCACAAGCAACCAGACACCAGGAACTGGAGTGTGTGACGAGCACGATTCTTCAGGCCTATGGTTTAATATGCATGCATCCCCAGTGCATCCTCACAAGGCTCTTGCGGGCTACTTGCGAGCGCGTGCTGGTCTTGTTTCCCATTCTGGGCTTCTGAGCCAAGCAACCTCGGAGCTTTCACCGGCCTTTGCTGCAAAAGCTGCACTTCCCCAGCCGCATGCTGGGCCTGCGCCAGGAGGAAAGGGCTTACAGTGTCCCGCAGGCAGCACCTTGCAGGCTAGAATGGCTAGAATCGGCTAAAGTGCTAAAGCCTGTGCAGCAGCTTCGGCAAACACACTCGCACAAACGGAGACAACGCACACAGCAAAGAAAGACAAAATAGACAGGACCAAGACACACAACGATCGCTTCTGTATGCTCCCGCCTACTTCGTCGTCTGCCAGCTTCCAGAAATGGCCGAGGGAGCTGATGCTACGCCCGCTCGAACGGCTTACACTCGCAAGCCTGGCCACAGGCCAAGGGGACTAAAGGTTGGTTGCTTTGGACAGGGTGTCGTAGTTTCGGGCAATGTGAATCGAAAGCTCCTTCGAAATCAACGTCGGTCCAGAGCTCAACCAACGCAGGGGAGCCTGGCCCAAACACAATTTACTTCCTCGCTGCGGGCGTTGAGGAATCCAATGATGGCTTCAGCCTCGGCCATCTGGACAAACAGGAGCTTCGGTTGCGCTTGGCATGCCCCGAGCCCCGGCCAACAATTAATGTCGGAGCCTCTGGTTCGGTACGCTTCTCTTTTTGTCCTTGTTGAGGCGGCTTATTGTGGCTCAGGATTTTGTCGTGCGGCAAGCTAGCAGGGAACTCCACGGTAAGCTCATGCGCAGTGACAAGTTACAGGGTAGCGTGCGACAAGTTATGGAGATGCAAAGTTGCGGCTTTGCTGTGCGCGGCATGGGGGGGGCATTACCCTCATTACACGTATTGTTTTTTCAGTAAGCTTTTGCGGAACTCCATGTCGCAGCGTCCTCCGTTTGAGCAAGCCGTTGCGACCCAGCTGCAATTTGAGTGAGACTTACTCCAAGTTGATTGAAAGTAGGCGATCTAACTTCACAACTGCTTTTTGCATTGATCCGGTAAATCGTGGCCAGCACATCCTTGTTGAAGTTCGGGCCTTCGGCTCCCATCTTAATTGAGGGTGTTACTGAACCTGAATCAGACAACAACAGTCCAATTTGAGGGCTTACAGAACCAGAAATGAATCAGCAGCAAAAAAACGAATCAAACGGCACATGGACACGCGAAAAGGACGGCAGCAGGAAAAACACAAACAGCGAAAAACAGGAGGCAAGCAGAAAAACAACAAAATGCAAAGCACAACACAGCAGTAGCCAGTATCAGCCAGAACTAAAGTGACAACAACGCGAAAGCCGACTTCGCAAGCGGTACATCTTCAGTTCCGACTGTCCCGCGTGATCAGACGACCCGAAAATCTTCCTCTTCCTGGCCTTCTTTGCTAGCTTGAGCTCGCCGGTGGAGGCGGCACGGAGGGCTTCGCCTCCCAACGGAGTTCTGCAATCGATTCCGTCGACAGCGAAAACATGCACAGGCGTACAGTCCATTCGGGGCCGCAAATCGATGCCCACGGCGATGTGCAGGTCTGAGCTATGATTTGTCTCGAAGAACACACCGCTTCATGAAGAAAACAGAGAGACAAAAACAGAGAGAGAGAGAGAGAGAGAGAGAAAAAAAAAAGAAGGAGAGAGGGCTAGAGAGAGAGAGAGAGAGAGACTTGTCAGCATGAAGTCTATGCTGAACCAGAACGACTCAATCTTGAGTTGGCTTTGTCCTCGCCTACCCGGCTGGAAGTTTTTGCCGACTCCAAATCGCTCAAGGTCCTTGCTGTTGGCACGCATGTCTCAGTCCTGCTATGCCCAGGTTACAAGCTAAGGATGTAGCGCTTTCCAGCTATTCCTGCACCTGCTGGCACGCGCTCTACATCTGCAATCACAGAAGAATTGATGAGCTTTCAACCCCAGGTCCGCAGGGTTTCGACAGCAAGTGCTGCACGCGTAGCTGCGCGCAAAGATGTCGCACCGTGCCGCTCCTGCAGCATCACTCACGCTCAAGGAGGCAGTGGTGCAAACAAATTTCCGCAAATGCTGTAAATCCCTGAAGCCGATGATCTAGAACGAGGACGCACGCAGACCGAAGGCAACCTGAATCATCAACACGGCCGTGAAATGGACTTTTGCATGTGAAAACAGCGCAAGTTTCTCCGAGGCTTTGTGCCCTTTCTACACAGAGATGCAAGGGATTCAGAGGGGTCCCTTCAGCTTGGAAAGCATCCCGGAGGACAGCAGCTGATCTCTCAAACCTCGATTGGACCCCTGGGCGTGTGAGTGAAACTTGTCATTAAATCTGCTGGTGCAAAACGAAGCTCTTGCATATATTGCATTGCATCATCCTTGCTGTGCTGGCTTGGCCATTTATGCGCACCTTAATCCCGCCAAGGGACACAAAACCTTACTGCCGCCACATTTTGCAATTTTTTTAGGGCCAGGCTAGACCTCTGCGCCAGTGCCTGTTATTTAGCTATCGTGTAGCTGCACCAACTCTAGTAGACAGAGACGGCCGGATTCACAACTGTCCATGTTGGGTTAAAGTCCCTGGCAGCTCATCGTTCGGCGTACGTTCGTTGAACGGCTGAATCCTCAAGGGCAAAACTGAACCACTCGCATTGAGCAGTTGACTTGTGCTTGAGCCGCCAGGACAGGAGGAGACCCAGGCAGAGTGACAGAAGTACCCCACGCGTTTTAACACGAGGAGGAAGTGCTTGACCACGTGCACGTGGCCAAGTCTTGACCATCCCTTGGGGACGGGAGCTGGAAAACCTGAATGCCAGTGCTCCAGAGCACTTTTGCCAAGCAGTTCTGGTTGCTCAAATGACACCCATCCGATGGACTCGAAGACATCACCAAAAACAAGTGAAAACTCAATTCATCCAGAGCAGTCAGCTCCAAACATGCACTGAGAGCACAGCCGGACACAAGGCAAGAACGGTAGATAGGTTCTTCGTTTTGCACGGCTGGGGCCTGCGCCCCAAAGCCTGGGAACTACATGCCGCCGCAAGGGCACTGCCTGGTGCTTGCAGTATCTTGTATCTGGCAGCTGCTTGTGGTGAAGCTGGACAGATTGGAACACATCAAGGGCAGCGTCCCCGGTATGGGATCTAAGCCCCTGTTTGGGGACTGTGCGGTGCTGCTGGGTTTCACGAACGCAGAATCTCCTCAGGAGATCTCGGTGATGCATGTGCGGCAGCCTATCAAACTGATTCTGAGGAAATCTGCCACGAAATATGGTGCAAAACCGGGCATGATAGACACACAGCAGACTTAGTCAGGAGGAATGACTAGTTACTACGGCACGATGGGCTCTTTGAGTAGACTATGGAGCCGACGGCTCTTGCTTGGCATCTTTCCTCGTCGTGGTTTCCTAGAGGATGGCACCGGCGTCGGCCATTCTTGCCTCCTGCCATTGTTGTGTGAATTACTCCGCAAGACCTGTTACGTATATGACCGACGCATCCTGGCCTCTGCCTCTTTTGCAGGGTTGGCCTTTAAACCGCAAAGCTACTTTTTCGCGGCTTGTTTTTCTGGGCATTCTGCGCAATCTCAGCGCCATCCTGTTTGGTCAGGACGGTCAGCAACAACTCCTGCGCAAGATATGACTAGAATGGCTGGCACACCCCCGTACACCAGCTTTAGATCGCATTAGTATTATTAGTTCTTATAGTGTAGCAAGAATCCGACAGAGTGCAGGCTCTGCACTGACCGAGGCTGAAGGCTCCGAGCAGCGCATCTCTGTCCTGCATGTCGCTCACAGCCCTGTCCAAGCTGGCGATGGAGTCACGAGTCACTTCGGCTTCGAACTCCATCTTGGCAATGTCCAAGCTTTTCCTTTCAAAGCAGGAAATCATCAGAACCACAACGGGCAGTCTGAAGGTGAGAGGATGAGTCAGTTCCTCGGAAATGCAAGGGGTCGCCAAAAGATCCTGTCTTCGCGAGTCCAGTCGGGCTCGTCGGGTTCGTGTCTCTGAGGAAAGCTAAGGAGTTTTTCGGCTACAGCAACTGCCTAGTCGACAGCTGTCGGCAGGCTGCTGGAATGCTCGACACGGCCACACTTACTATCGATCCGGCAGAGGCTGTCACGGTGCAGCTGGGCGGATGAAAGCATCTCTTGCTTTGGACTGCATTTAAGAATCCTTATCACAACTTCCTTCCCACATGTTGCGCTGCTGTCGGGTGTCATCAGGGCTCAATATCCCAGATGAGTTTGCAAGCAGGTTCTGGTTAAGTTGCAGGCAAGGAGCGCTGGGCCGTGAAGCCTCCATGTTGCGATGCAACTTTAAGCAGCTTGTAACATGCAACAACGATGATAGGAAACATATAACGGATGCTGACAAGCTAGTCTATTCAGACACCGCGAAGTCGAAATAATCCCAGTGAACAGCCCCAACAGCGCAATGGCTTTCGTTGGGCTCACATTATAGGGCACAGAAAAGCTGACAAAGCTGTAGATGGGTTGTCCATGCCCAGCATCTAATACCAGATTTGCTGAAACCAGGGCCGAACGCGTTTAGCATTTCAGCAGGCCTCGGAAAAGGCATTCGGGTTTGCGGTTAGCTCCGGGAGCTCAATTTGAGCAGTTCTTTGTTTGATGCTGATTCACGACAAATCAAAGCTGTTCGGGTGTGGAGATGGCATTGAACAGCAGCGTTGCCAAAACTCGGGCCGAATGCGTTTAGCAGGCCTTGGAAAATGCAGGTGGGCTTGGTCGGGAGCTCAATTTGAGCAGTTTATGGGTGACTGCATTTTCGGGTGTCGTAGAAACAACACTGAACACCAGATTTGCCGAAACTACGAGTAGTGCCGAACGTGTTTAGCATGCATTGGGGGCTTGGTTGGAGCTCCCGGGAACCAAGCAACCCACCTCGGAACCCGCCCTGCAACCTGCTCCGGACCTTGCCCCAAACCTTATTTCGGCCGAAGACCCAAACTTCGAAAGCTCTCGCTGCTGGGGAAAATCAGTTACGCAACTTGTCATAGAAGTGGGTGCCGAAAAGGCATGCGAATGAACACAGCAGTTTGCTGACAAAACATTGCTGTTTGTGAGATCGGCCGGTACATGGGCAAAACGATTTTGAAGGTGGTGCCTTCAAGAAAGCTGGAAAGAATGAGATAGGGGTGATGCCTTCCAAAATCCTGCAGTTGATTACCTTTACTCCCCCCCGCACTGGCCGATGGCAGGTTGAACGGGATGGCAGTCCCCTCATGAGGAGATTTCGGTTGACGATGCCTCTTGAACATAGATCTCATTGGTTCGTCACATTCGCTGATCACAGTTCTTAAGCCCGACTCGTTACATGATAGGCGATTTCGGGGCATCACGTTTCTCAACTCCCGCCCCCCCGTTTCTCACGAGGCAATGGCAATTCATTAGGCGTAACGCTTTGTGATTAAACACGCCCATCATTCGACGAGGGCCCCCTCAAGAGGTTATGGCGGTACCGCACATTTCTTAACATCGCTCTTTCACTAAGGAATAGCGGTTGATCCCGTTTCCTGCCCCCGCCTCCCCCTCCCCCGATGCTGCAGCACTTCCTTGCTTTCCATCCCTGGGTTTGCAAGGTGAGTCAGCAAAAGCCGTCGCACACAAAAGCGGCAACACAGCAATGAAGGCCAACAGCGAGAAGCAAGGAAACCATCGAAACGCAAGCAACAACGGAAAGCAACTGCAAGGTAAATTACAAGTGGCGTAAGCCGAAAGGCAGAAAGCAAAGTCAACGACGAATCCAAAAGGCAAAAATCTACCGAAATGAAACGAGCAAGTCCGCAAACAATGGGGTCTGCAGTTGCCCCTCGTAGTCTCATGCTTTGACAGCTAGCGCATGACTATATGTATGACATGCTTACCAGCGACGCGGCCGTGCAGCAACCCCCTACCTGCCCTCCATGCTCGGACTTAAAACCGCGTTCGCAAAGAATCTGACAAGAACTTGCTCGGTGCACTCCTTGAGCTATCTTGCTAAAGCTCGGCAGCCCTGCGCTACGCTATAACAAGTCAGCCTCATACAACCAGAGACGAACTCCTCCATGTCGATTGCGCCACTTCCATCTGTATCGATCACCTGGCACAGGGTACCGTTGGAGCTGCAACGGACAAGTTTGGACAGGACGGACGTGTCATGGCCCCTTGACTTCGGTTGAGCCTTGAAGAGAGTCCAAACGTCGGCTGTAGAGATGCCCATGGATTCGAAGAAACTGGAAAGCCTGAGCAACGGCAGTTCTGATGGCCGTCTTGATGTGCCTCCTGCATTCCGCTGTGACCAATGTCATCCGGGCATCCGGAGCTTCAGCATGCCTTTAATACCTTGCCTGAAGCACACTCTTGCAGCCTTTCTGGTGTAGTTCTGACTTTTGCAGCTCAGCGACTTGTCGGCACCCATTGCGTCCTGCGAAGGAACAGTCGCACGACAGGCACCAGTTGGGGAGTCCGGCAGAATCGGTTCCGTGCCCTGCCTGGAGATCCTGCATGCTGATGGTATCCGTGCGGTGGCTGTTTATTTCCTGGAACACGTGCCTGAGAACTTGGACCTGGCGGGCAATGACATGAGGAGTGCTTTCCGCCACTGCCAAGCCCAGCGAGAGGCACTCAAATTTGCAGTCCACTCCATCAGCGAGCGAAGCACGAATTGCTCGTCACAATCAAAATTCCGCGCAGCGATGCCTGCGCTGCTTGCTTACGCATCTGCTTCATCACAGCGATGTCTTTGTCTGCTGCGGCACTTTCGATTGCCTCAGCCACCGGGATGGCACTTCAATTGCTCCGGATTCTTGCGAACCTTGTGGGAGTGCTTGTTTGCAACTCCTGTAGTACTGCACAAGGTAATTAAAGACTCTATTCATGTGCTGCACGTGTTTTCGACTCGCACACTCGCACGAAGCAACAAGGGGCGAGACTAGCAACTAGTGACCCTGCTGCATCCGGCATGCATTTAGTGAAGCCAGGAGTCTGTGTTGCAAAAGACACCGGTCACGACGTTGACGACCGTGAACACCTGGTGTAATGCGCGTCTGCGACATGTACAGGAGAAGAAAGACAGTCACGGGTTCCCACTTCTCTCCTCCCGTCGCTGTTCCCTTCAGGTGCTGCACTTTCTGTGAGTTGGGCTCTGTCTGGGGTTCATGGCCCTGGGTGAGGCCTTGGCTGAACAATAAGTCGAAGTTGAGAGCGCCGACTCTCACAGCTCGGCAGACCGGGGCTGAGCCCTTACGTTCCTTCGAAAGACAGGAGTGCTTGCAAAATCACAATTCGCCCTGTCCATCTTGAACGTTTACCACTGTTTACACGGCCGAGGCGTCAGCTGTACGTACGATTTCGATGCAGCCAGGGCGAGACTGCCCTAGGCAAACTGCGCTATGCTACACAACTGAGCCTTTGCGATAACTTTTTGCTGACACGATTGTGGTAGCCGCTGTGTCGAGCCCAATTTAGACTCGGGGCAAAGAACATGAATCAACCCTGACAGCTCTTGAAACTCACTGCAAGCTCCAGCGCATGCTCGACTTGCAGATGCATCCGAGGGGCTGTTATGATGATGTAAAGATTCAGGGCCACCATTGCAATGGGAATGTCCCGAAGTGGTGTCAAGCCCTGGGTTTGCACAATTCCACCAACTCGCGCAGTGTGCGGCGGGCTTTGAGTTAGCCGCAGGCTCCGCGTGGTTACAGAATAAAGTATGCCTCGTGACAAGGCTCAGCCCTCCGCAGCCTCTACGTGCTCGTCTTGAATGCTACGAGGCATTCGACTAGGACTAAGACTAGGACTCAGGACCTGACTACAACATTCCTCGTGCAAAGTCTATCTGGGAGGAGTCAGCCAATGTACAACGTGACCGACCCAACAACCCGAACAACCTGGATTTGGTGCTATCCACGGCATGTGCAAGCACTGGCTTGGATTAACAGCTCCTTGAAGCTGCGACTGTCAGCCCTTCACTTGCCACCCTCTTTCACTCTTTGCAGGCGAAAGAACATCGTCCCAATCAATTCCACCCGAGATGGCCATGAAGAGGGTCAGCATGGCTTCCTGAGGCACGCCGAGCATTTGCCACTAACCTGTCATGATTTCGACGCTACAGTACAGGCGAGCTGGCACTGCAGTGCGCAGCATGTATAAACCGAAGTACGCCGACGTGGCATGAGACACCTCGTGACAGGTGCACATGGATCCTCTAGAAGCTGGAGCCATGCATATCCCGTGCTCAGACCTTCGAGATGGGAAGCAAGTAACTGTCACGGCTCCAACACATCCTGATGACTGCGACATCCCCGGAAGAGACAGAGTAAAATTGACCAGTTAATGTAGACCAAAAGATACCTTGGCAAAGAAGGCTGCTCAAGATATCCGCATCGCACCCGAAAACAAAGGGCGAGCGTGGACTCGTCGAGGCAAGTTGCGCCTACGCTTGACCAGTATCGGCTTGGTCCTGTGTAGAAGTAAGGAGACAACCTTGGCTGCACGGCTTGCTTGCATCTTAGTGCCCCTGAGACAACTGTTTCACATGCCGCCCTCGGAACTAAACTCTGCTCACTGCAACAGTGGAAGACACTCTCTCATGTACTTCTAAAGTTCGTCGAACGGCTCGTCACCCCGCGCTCGGCAAGCAAAGGAGGAGGCTGTTCCGTCCACAGGTGGCGGCTGGAACTCGGCTGTCAAAGCATGCGTTTTCGCAGCTGCTTGTTCGTCTTCTGTTCCGTATACTGTTTTGGCTGTGATGGTTGTGTTTTTGGTGCCTCAAGGTATCAGTATCTACTGTAAAGAAGCAATTGAAGGATGGACGTTGGGGGGAGCCTGCTGGTTCACCGATCTTTGTTTACTTGTGTTCGCATGTTCGCATGCACATTAGCAAGTGTCCGTGTGTCTATGTGTGTGTGTGTGTAAATAAATGTGAAGAGAAAAAGAGAAAGAGAAACGGAGAGAGAGAGAGAGAGCTGGAGAGTGAGTGTGAGTGAGTGCCAGTGAGTCTGTCTGTGTGTGTGGGTGTGCGTGCGTGTGCTTGCGTGTGCGTGCGTGGGGGCTTGTGTGCGTGTGGGTGTGTGGGTATGTGTGTGTGTGTGTGGGCGCGTGCGCGTTTGTGTGTGTGTGTGTGTACGTGTGGGTGTGCGTGCGTGTGCGTGTGTGTGTGTGTGGGTGTAGGTGTGTGGGCGTATGTGTGTGTGTGTGTGTGGGCGTATGTGTGTGTGTGGGTGTGTAGGTATGTGTGTGTGTGTGTGGGTGGGTGGTGTGTGCGTGTGTTTTTCCCTCTCGCATGGCTGAGGATCTATGCCCACTAGCGAGGTTGAGAAAGTGCCAATACTACAACTGTACTAGACGGGACGACCGAGTTCAGATCATGCTCCAGCTGTGTACACAAAGACTCAGATATCCCGTCATCGGGCAATGTTGACTGCAGTGATCCCTACATACACAGCAATACCAACCGTAAAGGGGTGACCACTGTCAGGCAACACAACCATGGCTACAAAGAGCCAACACAAAGACCTGTACCAGTGCTACACTAGGACCGGGGCAAAATGCCACTCATCGCAACGGCGAGATGCACCCAATTAAACAAATTACAAAGGACAAATTACAAATTCAGCATGCCAAGTAATTACGAATTAACTTCCAGCAGGCAAGTTTACGTACTATTCTACGGCTTCACAGCGCGGGGTCAATTGGACTCAGAACATGACGAAGGCCACACAGTGGGGCGTCAAGCGCGCAGTATCAAAAGAAAGGCCGAAAACCAAAATGTCACGGACACAGGCGTCTGACAGGATGAAGCACGTGTGACATCCCAAAATCCGAGCTGGACCACGGCTCAAGCTGTTGGCACCCCAGACCGGGGTGCACCATATGAGACCATCATATGGCATACCCCTGCCAGAGCGCTCCCGTTGTCTTGAAAGATGGGCATCGACAATACACAACAATCCGGTCCACACACTGCCGAAAGGTCAACCCGCCAAACAAGGCATCTTACACACCTTATCGCAGGCCTTTGCGCAAGCAGATGATACTCAACCAGGGCATGCCATACTGCACTGCCGCACGGTATACCACGGGACATCTCTGCCAATGATGAAAAAGCTTCCCTTTGTTGTGTCAGTCATGATACTGCCATCTCTTCTGACGTGCAGGATATCTCTGCCAAGCATTGAAAAGCTTCCCTTTGCTGTGCCAGTCATGATACTGCTGTCTCATCTGACGGGCAATCCCCAGGAAATCACATGTTGGCACGCCTGCAACAAAACACCAGGATCAGCAAGCCCGATGCCCTACCACAAGCTGTGCTTCGTCAGTCGGAAGAAGACTGCAGCAAGTGATCAGAGGCGCAGGCCATGGCGATCACTAGTTTCTCCCAAGTTCAGATCCCTGAAACAAGTCAAACCTCTAGCCGCGAGGAGTGCACAAGAATAAGAACAGGATGTCACTATGTGTCAGACCTTAGTCTGATGTTCAATCTTTTCCCAGCTGTGGGAGTGGCGGTGTGGCGGTGAGCAGGGTGGTCGCAACGCATCGTGTCCAGGTGGCGGAGTGGCCCAATTGTTTGTTTGGTTTTGGGTTTTTTGCGGACCAAGGCACCTGAGCAGCTGAGCGACACACCGAAATCCCTCGACGCCAAAGCCAAAGTCTTCAAAGGTCAACATGAAAAGATCCCCAAAGTGGTCACAACGTCCTGCCACGAATTCCAAATGCAAAGCAAAAGCCCAAAGCCCAAAGTCATGGACCCAAATTCCGAATTCCGAATTAGAAAAAGAAGCAAGGTGTCAGAGATGCAAGGCCTGAGGCAGGACGTTTGGACAACAAGGTTCAACTTACAAGTCTTAGACCGTGACCGTCTTTGTGGGGAAATAATCCTGAATGTGCTTCTGGATGCCCTTGTGAGGGTTGAAACTATTCTGCAAGCAGAGGGTCCCAATGGGGGTGAAGGCAACCAAAACAACCCTCTTTGATTCAAGCCACGGTTGGGTGGCATGTAGAATGGTACGAGCTGGGAAAACAAAGGGCTTTGAAATGTCTTGCACACGGCCCTTAACAGCCCTCCCTTGATGAAACATAGTAATGCTACCCGCGGGATCCGAAACCCAGAGCGCTCCACCAGATCGATGTGTTGTCAGAGACAGGACCATGTTGTTATCTATGTTGCGTGTATCCCTGTGTGGACCCCGAAGCCCGTTCTGACGGAAGCAGACACAACTGTACTTAAAGCCAGGGCATTGTTGTTCAATGAAGGCCTGGAGGAGCTCAAAGGTATGGGGGAGGTTCATGGTTGCCACTGACAGACTTTTAGTATTACGGGGGTTCGCTCCAAACACCGTCATGGAAGCCCCTTCTGTTTCTTTGTCCCGATGCTTGAACTTAGATGGCAACACGTCCCAAACTTCCAGAATGTCAGATTTCTGAATTACCTCGCCCCTGTTGTGTTTGCATAGGATGCAATAGGAGAGTGTCTCAATCGGGGCAACTTTGAAATCCACTCCAAGAGCCTTTGCAAGGGGGCCCAATGCATCCCTGTCAAGTCCAAGTTCCTCCAAAAACTCAACTTCACTATCTTCATTGGGATGAACCCCCAGAAACTCAACATCCGAGTCGGCGTCTACTGAAGTGGAGGGTCCCGAGGCTGTGTGTTCAGTATCACAGGTTACAGCTGCATCCTGGGCCTCTGTGTCTAGAGCCAAAACAGGGGAGTGAGGGGGCTCAAGGCTCAGGGCTTCGGGAGATGCATCCGGGAGAGGCTGTAAGTTCAGTTCTGCGCTACTGCTGGACGGGCTGGCAGGTGTGTCGGCAAGCTGGTCCCTACCGCGTTTCATGGTGCCGTCGCTTGAGCTGAAACTGAACACCAAGAGATGTCATGTCTTCCGGATTCAGAAGTGAGGCGTTGGCATCGAACACTAAACACGTCACCGAGCTTCCAGTGGCACAGAGCTGCAGATCTGCGCTAATGTCGCCACTACTGTTCGCACATGGTGGAGAGGTTGGGCTTGCAGAGCAGCATGACGCGCTAATGCAAGACGAGGCCACACGTGTCACTATTTCGACGCTCGGAAGATTGAGCTGGTCTCTGTTGTGATCGCTACAATTGGAACCCTCAAGACCACCACGGCCATTCCGTGCAGGCAATGTACATTTGATACAGAGCCGTGGGCTATTCCACAGCAGTTGAATTACAGCATCGGCAAAGCATGTCAATTCCTAATTACAAATTAAAATGCAAATCAATTCCCAATTCCGGTCATGCATGCAAGCTTGCGAAGGAATTATGAATTAAGGGTTCCGAAATGCAGCTATTCTGTGCGAGAAAGATACGACTTGGGTGCATGTAACCAAGCCAAAATAGTCTTCAGTGGGACTGCGGGCTCAATTACAAGACGGAAGAGCAACAAAGATTACAAAGTTGTCAAGGCCCTATCAACGCAAAACCGCCCTCAGCAGATCCCCACTGGACATCGACTGGCTAGGGATCGGCGTGATGAGGAAATTGTTCGAGCGATCGGCATTGCCACCCAAGAGGAGCTGGGGTTGGGGCGCTGGCTGAGTCATCGCTCCAACATGTTCCGACAGTCGTAACTGTATGCCACCTTGCGGCTGCTGCATGGCACCATCCAGCTGCACCGGGATGACTGTAGGGCCTTGCGTTGGCGGTGCACTCATTCCCATAGGCCCCAGGGTCGTCGGCGGTGTCGTCGGGTGACTGGGCGCACTGTTGGAGGAGCTGGCTGCGGCTTCTGCCGGCGGCTTGTCAGTCGACGGCGGTTTGCGCTGCGGCAGCTTGGGCAGCCGACCCAATATCTCTTGAATCGCCGGCAGCTCACTCATCACCTGCTCGAAGTGTGCCCTCAAAGTTGCTTCCGTCTCGTTCTGCTGGTCCACAATGCCTGTCACCATACTTTCCAGACGAATCAACCTGTCCTCGCAGTTCTGGACTGCTTCACTTGAGGCAGACAGAGTGTCCTGGGCAGTCTTGGAAGCATCTCTGCCCGCGCAGACCATATCGTTCAACGTTTTCAACTGTGGAACAACTGGTCCAAGCCCTCTCAAAAGGCTCGTTACATCGGCCAGGAGCTTACTCGTCCAGCCGTGTCCCTCCTTGTTCTGGGCCATGACTTTGTCCCTATGCTGATCAACGATAACGCGAAGCACCGTGGTTTTTTCAACCAGATCATCAAGCTTCTTGTTGACAGACCCCTGAGTGCGGTCGTGCTCCGCCGCAATGTCCTTCTTGGTAACCAAATCTCCATTGATTTGCAACAGAAGACCATGCGACTCCGTTGCTTTCGCGGCAATGGTCGTGAGCTTGCAGAAGTCGCCCATGTGAGTATTAATGGCCTTGTGGATGGACGAAACCTCGGAGCTCAGGGCTTGTAGAGCTGACAGCTTTGTAGTCACATCAAGGAGTTGCTTCAGCACTTGCTTGATGTCACCTCCGAAGTCCGCGCCGTCAGAGGAGAGACTAGCAGCGTGACCACTCTGGCTCAGGATTTCCTCCATCACAAGACGCTGCGACACCATCATGTTGGCTGGAGTGAAGAACTGAGCCAGGACGTTACACTGCTCATACAGTTCTTCCAGGACTTTAGACTGTAGCTCTTGCTTCTCACGCTGAAAGCAAAAAGTCTGGTCTTGGATTTGCGTCTGAACTGAAAGGACCATCAAGGTGAGCTTCTTCTGCCATACCCACATATTCCACATCGTAGCTCCCATCATTCCCAAGAGAATCAGGAAAAGAAGCAACTCCATGCTCGACAACCCCGTGACCGAGGCTGCACACCAGACCATCTCAACCAAACGAGTGAACGGCTGCAGACAGTCCATTGCGGCAAGCTGCGGAGTTGAGGATCCGGTGGGGCACTTGATGTACGAGAGCTCTGCAACCAAAGTGATCTATTAAAGTGGCCGTCCTGCCCCCCCCCCCCAACAAAGCCAAGGTAAAACTGGCTGAAAAGACTTAGAGCCATGTTTGGAAAGGAGGGGTGGGCTGGTTCTCAGAAATCAGGAAGACTTTATCGAAATCACCCTTTCTATAAAGTAGTCTAGTATGACGAAAGTGCAAGGCTTCAGAAGTAGCCTTGTCTGTGAGTGTGTTTTGTGCATGTCCTTGATGACCTCTGACATGAACCACGCGACCAAATCTGCAAAGTGAACGCCACAAGGAAACCAACTCATGGACAGTATGTGGATGACAGGTGATATTGGCAAGCTCCTCCAGGGCCTGGACTACCAACATAGAGTCAGTCATGTAAACAAAAGGAATGGAGGGGAAATAACGCAGGAAAGTCTTAATATGCTTGAGTGCAACCACAGCTGCGAGTAGTTCAGCTTTGTTATTTGTACAGCGATCAGGAATGCGTGACTGCAGGATTATTGCGTCAGAGAGAGGAGCATAGGGGGCGAGTAGGGTAACTGCCAAGGACCCAACCCCATGTTTGCAACCCCCGTCTGAACAGACTTGAAAACAGTCAGTATCAACTTCAACCTGTGACTCGGGCCAAACCTCAAAGGAGGTGCCATAGGGTTCTTCAACCGGGACATGACGGAACGGCAAAAGCTTTAAAGTCTCGCCCACCTGCAACAAACACCTACCATGGAGGTCAACCGAAGAGAGATCGTGGTAGAAAAAATGAGGGTTAAGATTCTTAAAGTTCAACCACAAAGCACAGAAAGAGTCCCATCCTTCTTTGTCAAGGGCTTTATCTTCCCAGCAGAAAGGTTCGCTAGGGGTGCGGAGTGATTCATAGGCCAACTGGAGAAAACGATAGCAATTAGGCCAGTAACCACGGGTTCGACGCAAAGACAGACCGAAAGCCTGAAGCCACATAGTGTCACGAACCCGAAGAACAACACTAAGCGGAGAGAAACGATAAGTCCAGTATCGAGCCACATGCCCCCAATAACCCAGAAAAGCTTTGGCATGAATGCCAGGCCAGGAAAGGTGACCTAAAGCCTGCGCGCACATGCGACTAGCACGACGACGGGATACCCAATTATGAGTTTGTGTTAAAAAGGGGTCAGAAGCGAAACCGCAAAGTGAAGTCAGAAGAGTCGTCTGCATAATCAAGAGCATGTTAGCGACCATGGTAACCGGGCGGACACAAGGAGACAACCAACGCCATTTAGACGTTATAAAGGTATTCAAGAGGTGCAGACGTTTTTTAATTGGTCCACCAGGCCTTTTGAGGATTCTATAGTACCCCCAAAAGCTATCCCTTGCCATGGAAAGGCGAGCTCCCAGAACTGTTTGGGAGGAGACACCAAAGCCGATAAGCACACCCAAGAAACGAAATGAAGTGACATGCGAAATGGGCACACCTCGAACAGTCAAATCACGGACACCCAGATCTGGAGATGCAATAAATTTGCACTTGTCCAAAGCTAAGGTCAAACCAATAGCTGACAAAGTGTCTATCACGTCCTCTAAGAGACGAATGGCTTGTTCGTACGACGTAGCTAAAAGCACAATATCGTCCGCGTACAACAAATTGAAAATTTGATGATGAGCGCCATTCGGGTCTGAAGACCGTAACCAGGTGTTCTCCGAGGCGCTCCATTTTTCCACCAAAGTCCCCAAGAAAAAGTCCACCGTGCGTGCGAAAATTTCTGCAGAATAAGACGATCCCTGGACCACACCCCTCCACAATTTTTGTTCCCATTGAACATCGCTAATGCTAACCAGGACCCTAGACAAAAGAATGATGCGAAGGAGAACATGCGACTCAAGATGAGGACCACACTGAGAGAGGAATTTGGCTATGGCCGAGTGGGACAAGTGGTCAAATGCCGATGCAACATCTAATTTGATTGCCAACAAAGGCAGAGCATATTCCTGACTAAGGTGGACAGCATGCTGGAGACATGCAGAGCCATCCAATGGTTGGCTCCCACGAATGCAAGCTAATTGATTTGCTACTGGCAGAGGAAAGAAAGGACGAAGACGATAAAGAAGAACTTTGGTAAAGATTTTAGAGGGAGTTGAAGACAAAACAATTGGGCGAAGATGTTTGGGAAGAGAGGGAATTGGGATCTTGGGGAGGAAAGTAAGATGAGACACAAGCCACTCATCAGGTATATCCGTTGTTCCAAAAAGAATGGAATTGAACCATTCAACAAGATGTTCTGCAAGGTCTGAATTAACGAGGGCTGCTACAAATTCATAAGAAATTCCATCCCTCCCCGCGCTTTTACCCATTTTGCAAGTGTCGACAATACTGCGAACTTCGTCAACCGTTATAAGTTCAGGTGCAGGAATGGGTTGATTCACAGAGCAAAGAATTTGTTGGGGGAGGTGGGGAAGAACGGCCTCCGGTGGTGTATATTTCAGCAGGAAATGTTGACGAAGTGCCGCGACAGCGCACTGCTTCCCTCCAGCTCTCACGATGTAGTTAGAATGGGTAGTGCAGACACTCTGTCTCCTATTAAAAAAGGAAATAGCGTGGAAGTCACCTTGCGCGGCTCTATCCAAAAGCTCGGTCAACCACTTGGCCTTAGCCTCTTTACGAAGAGCCACGATCTCTTTGGCCATTTCCCTGGACTCCACACCCCTCAAGCTTCGCCTACTTTTGATCAAATCAAGGATATACTGAGGGTCCTTGTACCTGAGGCTAGGGGGGCGGAAGGAGCAGATGTTCGACAGGTGTTCCAGGTTTTGTACTGTGAGATCGGCTTCCGAGGAATCCAACTGGGCAGCAAGGGCTGATGCTTCAGTCAACAGCTTCGAAGCATTAACTCTCCAACGGCCACATTTATTGGGATTCAGCTTCCTTTGGCGCTTTGGTTTTCTACTTGGACCCCAAATTGGAAATGAAGCGTAAACCGCTCTATGATCACATCCCAGGACACGGTCAGAATCTTCAAAGACCTTTTCTGAGGAAATAGAAGACCCACCGATCATAACGAAGTCGATTTTGGAACTAGACCCTCGTTGGTTAGACCAAGTGTAGACTTGTGGCTGTGTATGGACCAACCCATACTGTTGAATCCAGGAGGATGCAACAAACCCTCTCTCATCAATCGAATTAGGGTCCACAAGCTGCTCCGGAAGACCAAGTTCATAGTTCGCATCAATCAACAGAACAACGGAATCCGAAATCCTTCTATGACGAAGCAAGTGTTCTATTTCCTGAGAAAAGGTATTCCAGACCTCAATACAATCCTGCCTCTGTCTATGTGGCAAACGTGCACTAATTATGAATTGTTTGCAGCCATCGATCCTCAAAGTGACGGAGAGACCACAGCAAAGAGGTCGGACATGATCCACAAAAGGCACAAGTCTAGAGGGCAAACCTACGGCTGAAGCCCGAAAGGAAAGTGGGGGACTGGAGATATAAAATGACCAGGCACCATCTAATTCGCAATCCATGGTGGTCCAGGGAAGCGACAGGTTGGCAAATCCACCTAGTTCTTGGACGCCTATTACATCCATACCTTCCATGTCCAACACTGTCCATGCATTCCTCAAATCGTGTAAGCTCTTTCCCTGAAGGTTCCACCCCATCGCGTGAAACATGCGCGGCCTAAGTTTGTCTAGTCAGGCCTCTGCTCTAGCAGATGCAGAGGTAGGCCCCTTTTCAATCCAAAGATCTTGAAGGGCCTCTTTTGGCTGACCCGAAACTTTATGGAATGCCTCCGATTTCAGGTACCAATTCATATGATTGCCCTTGGAGTCTTCAATGCAAACATCGTACGGTTGTGGTTCGCCGTCTCTCTCAACCGAGCCCAGAAGCTGAAATCGATCGATAAAGACCTTCCCTGCCCAAGAAATCTCAATCTGATCCTCAGCAAAACAAGGTGTTCCTGCCCCCGATGACAAAGACTTGTAAAACTCCTTCGTCAAAACCACCGCCCTGATCTTAGCTCTCTCCTCTGGGGTTTTGCTCTTCGTTGCCCAGATTTTTGCCCCCTCAGAGCCTGCAACCCCACTGCGAAAGTTCTTATTACGAATGCCGTTCACTATCTGCATCTGAAGCTGTCTTCGAACCGATATATGGGCCTCCGGATCTGGAAACAGGATCTTAACTTTTGCAAAAGAAGTCCTCCCATAAGGGGCCCAGATTTCCTCAATGTATTTTTCTTGCTTGAGGGTCTGAAATATGTTGCGTACTTCGTCGAAAGCGTCTGCCTTCCTCGCATCAGACCAGCCTCCTACAACAATGTCAAGATCCTCAGCATCCCCCCCAAAACCTTCATTACGCCCAAAAGCCCTGGGAGAGCGGAAGCCATTTCTCGGCGAGCGGGGTGAAGGGGATCGGTTGCCTGTTCCTAAGCCAGTTCTGCTGGGCGACCTGGATCGGTATTCTGATTTATCTAGCTGCGCCAGCAAATCTTCAATCTTACCTTCGAGTGCTTTGATGCGAGCATCATGGCCTTCATGACGACTTGTGTGTTCGCTGGAGACCTGTTCAATGTTAGCAATACGAACTGAGTGGGCCTGAATTTCGGCTCCGTAGGTGGTCATCTGCTGATGAATCTGATCCGCTTTCTGATGAAGTCC
This sequence comes from Symbiodinium necroappetens, assembly GCA_905231915.1. Lineage (NCBI taxonomy): Eukaryota > Dinophyceae > Suessiales > Symbiodiniaceae > Symbiodinium > Symbiodinium necroappetens. The sequence goes on from CAJNJA010007564.1 coordinate 41,727, forward strand.
CCAGAAACCGTCACGAATCTCACGAACCCAAGGAGGCATGTGCTCAGGAGGGTGTTGTTCCCCACTGTAGTTAGAAGTTGGGGCAGCAGGTGGTGCCATGTAGGGTCCAGGGTGAGCAGTTTGCGGAGGTATGGGGAGTGCGCTTGATGTGCCGCCGAAAGCCCATTTGGAGATACCTGCAGCTGCTTGGGGAATAGGAGCCCCGCCTGAATTCTGAATTGAACCTGCAGAATTATTAATTAAAGCATGCGAATTAACCCCTTCGCGCGAGGCCACAGCAGCTTTTGCTAATTCGTCTCCTTGGCCATCCAGCATGAGAATCGGTTCATCATCATCACCATCAGGGCCATCGTCATCTTTCGGAGTGCGGTCCAAAGCCTTCTCGTCGTCACTCGTAAGATCAAAGTGAGGAACTGGGAGTGCTTTGGTTGCGAAATGTGGTGAGTTCGGGATATCTGCTTCTTCTGTGGTGCTTTGTGAGTCAATGGGGGCTCCAGGTTCAATGGGATCTACAGGTTCAACTCCATTGCTTTCCTGCATCACGACATCCTTGGCTTCGAGTTTGGGTTTCTTAAGCTCCGGGACTTCTGAAAGAGAGGGTTTGCGAACACGAGCTTCTCCCCCATTACCGGACGGGTTCCTATTCTCCAAAGCATGTGTATGGCGACCCACCGGAGGGAGATTGACAGGGGGCTGTGTTTCCATCTTGTTACTCATGTTTGCAGGAGCAGAACTGGACGTGGCAGCAGCAACGGGAGCAGTCGGGAAGTGAGCTCCCACAGCTGTGAAATTCGCAACGCGCGCTGCTCGCCTTCTGGCGGCAGCCTCGACAACCCGAAGATCGATCCCCAAAGCCCGGTGAAGTTCAGCAACCCTGGAAGAAGACAACCAATCACTGGGGGGCATAGACAGACTCTGCTCAAACTTTTTGGGCCGAAATCTTGAGCCATTTGGGTGTGTGGGTGTGTGGGTGTG
>CAJNJA010007565.1:0-16034 GCA_905231915.1 Symbiodinium necroappetens
TGTGTGTATGTATGTATCTATGTGTGTATGTATGTATGTATGTATGTATGTATGTATGTACGTATGTGCATGCATATATATATATATGTATGTATATACATGTTAGCGACCCCGTGCAGCGCGCTAAGCGGACCGTCGCAGGAAGTCTTTGCACTGCATGGAACTGAGCGCCAGGGATGAGGGGCCCAGGGTCATGGTCTAGGCCGTGATCACATTTCATGCCCCCTGTTGAAACACACTGCAGCAAGCCGAGGGTGCATAAAGCCTTGCCCGCACTCGCCACCGACATAGGCATAGTCACCTGAACTGCAACACATCAGCTTCAAGAATCCCTGCGTGAACACACGTGTTGTGAAGTCAACTTAAGCGGTGCCGTAGTAGCTAAACCATCAGAAGCCCCGAATCGGTGCTGACAAACTGAGACGGAAGCCGTCTCATTATTAAGTTATCTCTTTTTCTGTGAGAGCTGCCCGCGACTTTCATGATTGTATTCTGTGCGACTAGCTAGATTGGAAATTGCGACAACTGCAGCGGCTGCACCGTTTGAGCGCGGGCATCTGAGCACGGTGGAATCTACTACAGAAGTACTACAGAAGACAGCATGCAAAACCAAAAACAGATAAAGATGGCCGAGAATCGAGGGGCCCAGCCCATGTTTGCCCAGCATGTCCTTGACCAGACGAAAATCGGATGCCCCGAAGGCCAGAGCTTTGGATACTTCGGGCCTGGGGGCGTAATGGGTCTGCGACCGCTTGAAAACGACACTTTGCGACCTACAGCTGAAGCGCTGGAGTCAAGAGGCCCCCTCAGGTCAAAGCCCACAGCTGTTCCTGGCTCCAGCCATACCTGAAGACCACTACGGCGATAAACCTGAACCCCTGAACCTCAAATTGCCTCAAATCCCGCCCCCAGGAATTCTCAGCTCGGAGGTCTGCTTGTCGAAGCCAATTTCGGCCAAGGCAAGCGCGGCTGAGAGGAGGCCTTCGTTGTTCAGTCTCGGCCATTGAAGTCCCTAAGCCCTAAACCCGGGAGATGGGCCTTCAAGACTTCGAGTTCTATCTAGGCCCTTCTGCGACGTGTTCAGTATATGGGGCTTTCGCCTGTGACAATCGAAACGGACCTTGGCATCCCAAAGGCTCTCGTCATTCCGAGCAGCGGCTGTCCGGCCGCAAAGCAAAGAAGCCGACATTCAGAGGCTCGCCGATACCTACAGAGCAACTTAACACTGCTGATTTGCATCGGTTCAAGCGAGCGAATGATTGGAGCCGAAAACGCTGCTCGTGGGCGCTGGTCGATCTGTTGTGGTTCCTATAACATTTGAGGACAGGATCTCTGGTGAACTTGGTTTGAGCATTTGCTTAAGGGCCGAACTATTGGAAAGGTGCTGCAGCAACGCTCGCGCCACCAATTCATGCTGGCCCTGCTTCCGGGAACTGCTCTCTCCCTGACATGAAAGCACCATGGTGCCAGCTGCTAAGCTTGCGAATCCCAGATGTTGGCTTAGAATTCTTGCGGTGCGAGCAGGCCTTTCTCAACTTCCGCCATCTTTCTGCATGCAAGGAACCGCCGCTGGAGGACAAGAACTTTCCAGTGGCAGCGCATTTCAGCATGGGCGTAATGTCACCTCAGCTGTCGCCAGTGTTGCGTCGCAAGAGTTCAATATGGACCCCACAACATGACGATAGATCGAAGCTGGTGTCCTTAACTTCTGTTTCCAGCACGCACATCGTGCGAAATTCTCGCCACCCATCCGATAGCCACCAACCCTGCGAGGGTTTCGACAATATGAGAGGGCGTGTATGCGGACCAAGAAGAGCCTCGGGAATCTTGTCGTGTGTGATTGTACAGATGTAAGCACACAAGCATAATCTGCAGCACAGCCATCAACTATGATGCATGTACATACGGAAATAAAAAAATATGTAGGTTCCGAAAAAGTATATTTTGCGCATATGCGTATACAAACATACGGTCTGGAATCCATATGACACTTGTCTTTTGAAGGTAATTCTTTGGGGCTACCCACGTCCATGCCAGTGGGGAGCCATTTGCACAAAGGTCAGCGGGAAGATTCGCGAAAGCGGGTGGTGGCTGCTATCGGTTCAGCTGCTGGCCGGCCAAATCGCCACATGAACACAATTCCCAACCGCGGTCTCTACCCTCGTATTGGTTGACGTTCCAGGACAACTGTGTGAACAAATCACACGCCTTCCGGTTCCCGCACGCCGCATCTTTCGACCGATATCTTCTGCCAGCTGCTATCGCTGAGACAACGCAGTTCGGATGCTATCTGCTGTGAATGGCCGCACACGAAATCCGAAAGGATCCTAACTGAGAAGCATGCGTGAGTTCGACTCGGAAGACTGAGTGCATACATATTCATACCAAACGCCCACCTCGGAACTCCACGTCCGTGTCGTAGTAAGCAGCGGCATCGTACCCTTGAAGACCTAGCCTGGGGTCCGAATTTGTGGAAGGCTGAATTTGGCCGTCAATGTCTAGGGCCTAGGGCGTTGAGACCGTCTTTCAAACTGCCAAAGGTAGTAGATTGGGTGAGCGGGTTGTGAGGGAACGTGAACCTACGCGCGCACCACACCACCCGCGAGCCGGGTGGTGCCCGAGGAGCATGATTGGCCCTAAACCCTAAAATCCTAAATCGCTAAGCCCTAAACCCGAAAAACCCTGAACCCTAAAGCCTGAAGCCTAAACGGCTGAAACCCTATCAACCCTGAACCCCGAAACCCGTAAACTGCCGCAAACCTTCAACTCAAGGCATCGGCCGCCCACCCACTGCCCCGGGCAATCGATCGCAAGGCCAAGCAGTAGCAAACCCTAAAACCCGAAACCCCTAAACCCTGGCACAAGTGGCACAAGTGGCACCCACCCCTGAACACGCCTAGCGTTATCCACTTTTCAAGTGGCGCGATTGCGCTAGTAGCTCCCGATTCCCAGTTCAATACAACAGTAGACTGTGCAGAGTCGCATCTGACTGGGAGAACTGCAGCCGCACGGAGATTCTACATGAGAACATGCTGTGCTGATCAGCCAATTTTTTACGCATCAATTGTTTCCTTCGAGCACGATGGGTTGCGGCTGACATTTGGCCAAGAAGCACATGCAGACGGATAAAGTCTTGCCGGCCACACCAGGGCACTTTAGAATTGGTCCATGTCCTTGGGTCATCAGGCATCGCATTACTGAAGGTATCTGCATAACAGCACCAACACCACCAATCTTCCGGAGCGGCCTTGGGATTTCCATACCGTGAGACACAAGCCAAGGCGCCTTTTGCCTTAAGCCCTGGACCCCTACAGCTTTTCTGCGCGAAACCTGCAAGCTCAGATAAGCCACATCTGCGGGGGGACCTCCCAATCCACCAGCAACAGCTTCAACTCCTTGCGGCTAGTCTGAAGTGGAAGGGGCTTGTCGGGTTCTAAGGAATTCAGCAAAAGGTTACGGTTGCGAAGGCACTGTGCAACACAGATGACGGCACGTCAGCAAGCTTGGGATATCTACACGGAAACCCTAGAGAGCAAAAGCCCATGCAAAGTGTTCGTCGAGCCACCTTGTCTTGGACGAGCTTCAGCACAAAAGGGCTCAAGGTCGCACTGTTTCCTCGGAGCTGAGGAACTACACCCTGCCTGCTGTTCAGAGTTGTTGACTATTTTCAGGTCAAAGCGCAGCCAAAGACCCTTGAAGCCTTGTCAATTTTGTTGTCACGAAAAGACGTCTGATGTTCTCCACACGACAGAATTCTGCATTGAACCGTGACCTCTTCTTCAAGCTCAGACGCTTTTGTCCACGAGCAGGAGAATGTCTGCCCCTGCCAGTTTCGCAGCTGCCCGCATGGAGGCAAAGTATCTGAATCTCGTCTCCTTGGTCCATGACTAGTGGCCTTGGGCCTACGACGCTACGAGTGCTAGTAGCATGAAGCAACTGAAGCCGGGACCTTACGTGCTTCGGAAGGCCTGAACCCAAGCTAGGCTGCTGGGCCAAAGTCCGGCAAGGCTCATTGGCCGACTGCACAGCAGCCCCAACCAAGCTGAGCACAATTGCATATTTACCCTTCTGCGGGCCCCTGGCAGCGCATCCCTCCACATCCAAACACGGTACCTCTTCCCCATCTTGCCAGCAGCAGTGCGCGCATGTTGTGGGGGGAATCGGCAAGCTGTGTAGTTGAACGTTCTGCAAGGAAAGGTTCCCCAGCCTGGTACATGGACACTGCCCACAGCGCAAACAATTAGAAAGACTGGCTAATATCATGCCCATGGCGGCTTGTGCGCCCTGACATCTGTCTGTCTGCTTATCTATCTGCCTATCTACCTATCTACCTACAAACCTATATCTACCTATCTACCCAACTACTCATGTACTTGCCCACCTACCTATATATCTGCTTTCTGAACGTGATAGAAACGACCATAGTTCCTGAATGATTAAAGAGCAGACCCAGGAACGACCTTGTCTGCTTGGACTGGAGCAGGGCAGGGTCGTCACCCTCACAGCTTGCCGCATCTTCGGCTCCCGCGACATTGCAAAAAGCAAAGAGAACCACAAGGAGCAATGGACCTTGCATGGCTCTGCGCGGCCTCAATTTCTTGGAATGTGACAGATTTCTCAACTTGTGCACCTCTGTGGTTAAGGGGTCTACATGAACTGACCCGATGGCTCTAGACAAGTGAAGGCTAGTGGTCTAGCGGTTTTTGTGCAACCACCAACTTCGTGCTTGCAGGCCGTGAAACCGCACTCGGAACTAACTGAACTATTTGACTGGAGCTCCTCAATTAAAACATAGTTATCCGTTCTCTAATGGGCAGAATGTGAACGGCTTGAGCCAGAGGTCAGGACTCATCCTAGAGGGGACGGTGGGAATGACACAAGGTGTCCAGCATTGCCTGTCGCAGTGCCGCGTCCTTGGACCATCGCCGGGCTGCGTCATCGCCACCAGCGTGGCACGTGCCGCATTCGGATAGGCGAGACATCGCACACAGAGCTCCTCAGGCTTCAGGGTGATTTGGGCTTGGCTGCATGCCAACCTTGATGTTGCAGGACCTTAAAAGGGATGAATAACCCTTGTGGTACTGGTGCCGTGCGAGGAGATGCCAACACTGCGGCGGCCAATTCTAGCTCTTCCTGGCGGAAGAAATAGGATCTCGACAAAAATCGTTATCCTTCTGAGCATGAAGTCACCTCTTCAATCCGCAAGCTTGAAACCTCGAAGCCTCGTACGATTTAGCAGTTCCTTCAGTAGTCGAGTGGCCGCCACGCAGCGGTGCGGAATGGCCGAAACTTTCAGATCTCCCCCATCATCCGCAAGAGCCAGCGAGACCCTGAACTTTTCTATCTGTACCCGGTCGGGCAGAAGCGGCGGGGTTTGCGCTGCAAGCTACCCAGGACAGGACAAATGAAGCTTTCGGATGTAGCCACACAGGACCAGTGCGCTAACACTTTCAGTTGCGCTCTTGGAATTTCGAGCAGGTAGGAACCAGAAACACAGTTCTGCAAAAAATGTAGTAGCGCCTTCGGAGGAGACAGCCTGAACCAACCAAACTCTGGGATGCTTCGCACAAAGAGTGAAGCATAAATCTTCGGTTCGGTGTAACAATACGCACAAGACCAATATTGAAAGCCTTGCTCTGCTCGCGGCTATCGCTTGCATGGTTGTGCGCTGTGCCTTCCCACCCGGTGCTCCCAGCCTATGCCCCCGCTGCTCTGCAGTCCTGGACCCGCAGCGGTTTTGAATTGAAGCCCGGCCGCCAACAGGAGCGAACTACACGAGCCAGAACAACAGGCGACATCAGTTTGGCTTACAGCCAGACATGATGCGGTAGTTCTTGTGACCTGTAGGAGCCTTCCCCCTCTCAACTTAACATCATGGACCAGCTGCTCATCGTCGAGGGTGGCATCCACCTTTCCCATGTAGCCAGGCCGGATGATGGTGTAATCCTTAAGCAACAGTTCAAGTCTCAGCTGCAATGTGCTGCCTCGAAGCAAACACTTCAAGCACTGGTCTGTGATAGTTACTGCTAGCGGATGATAAGACTAGCATCACCAAGCTTCGAAGTAAATGCTGATGCTTCAGTGATTCAAGGCTCGCAGGGCCCTTTGATAGCGTAGAGAAGAGCCTCGTGAGCTTGCGTTTGCAAACATCAGGATGGACTCTCTACTGGCAAATCCCGTGCTTACAAGTCGATGGATGCAGCAAAGTGCAGATTCATGGCAATGTCTGCTTGAAAGATAAGCTTATCATGAACGCTAAACTCGTACGGTAACGACTGATGATTCTCCACTGATGATTCTCCGAATGAGACACTTCACACGTCAACAGAAGGCTAATGGATGAAATGATGCGGAACATGTGAGCCTGTTTGTAGCTAGCTGCCGAGGAGCGTCATGCACGTGTCTGCCTGTGTATAGACAGATAGATAGATAGATAGATAGATAGATAGAGAGGTAAGTAGATAAACAGATTCTAGATACATATAGAGAACATAAGGCAAACATACAAATCCGGACTGCGGGAGAGCGGGCGAGAGAGAGAGAGAGAGAGAGTGGGGGGGACACAAACAAAAGTTACCCGCCGAAAGGCCTAAAGCCGAGAGAAGTCGCTGAGATACATCCTTGCATGTCTATCAAAACAGTGCGACAACACAGGCCGGGCTAGCTCAAGCACAACCTGCTGCGTGCTAGTCGTTCTGTGACCATCGAAACTGCAGGTTGGGCTCCACCTGGCTTTGGCCACGCAGCCGACGTTCGCCCTCCTGCATTCTATGCATTCTAGTTTCTCTACTTGGGTTTTCTTGCTCTTTGGGCGGTCGAGAAATTTCTTTATTGAGACCTAAGTCTGGCTGAAGGCCTTCCAGCACGTTTCACGCTCACAAATTTGGACAGGCCAGGGCTCCAGGATATCAAGAGATAATGCTTTGCCGAACCTTTTTAAACTGCTGGAGACTTCATTGCGTTCCCGGAGAATAGAGCCTTGTAAACTGGGCAACTCTGCGAATGGAGAGGCTTTCGGAGGTTGGCATCAGTTGCTTAGACTCTTCCAGGGATGGTATTCAGCAGTTGGGGTCATTTAGGGATCATATGATGCCTAGGTGCGGGCCGTAGAGCTGAAACGAAAATGAGAAATTTGGTCTCGAGGCTTACAACAACCGCAGGGTGTGGGCTTTCGGATGCAGGCTGGCACGGAAGCCCGGCAAGCATTTCCTGGCCTTGGACCCCTGCTCCCCTTGCCCACTGAGAAGGTTGCAACTCTCAGCAAGTCGGAGTCCGAGCCCATACCAGTTATGAGCCCGGCCTGATTCCATGCCTTTGCCATCGAGCCAAGGCCATTGATCAGAATCCTGGGATGATCGCTTCGTCGCTTTGGGGGAGTTGCCGGATGTAGGACCGCTGAAAGTTTCAATGCTCTGGCCTCGAGCAATGTTCCCTGCTTGCACGGTCCCCGACTCTTGAAATCCTGAGTCGCATCTATCCTTAAGCAGAGAGCCCCCCACACCAGCTGAATTGACCAAAAACTGTGCATGCACATAACTTGTGTAAGGTTGCGTCATTTCAGGTTTCAACGAACACTCATCCCGATACACGTCTCGTATCAATCAAACACATGCACCCCACTATACCCTTGAGCTCATAGCTGGAAGCCCTACAACCAGAACCCCGAACTAAACCCAGTCTAGACCTCCAAATCCTCGGCTGAGAACGCCAGGTACACCAGATGGCTTCATGTAGGATCTCAATGCTCCCGGAGCCGCCAAGTCTCGAAAAGGGAGACCAGGGATCTTCGCCCTTTCGGCCGACTCAGTGACCGGACGGCAACTTTGTCCGCAAGAAACCAAGGCTCATTATCGGCGCATGCGTGCATCATTTTGCCAGCCCCGCCTAGATTAGGGCTAGACCCAAGACGAAGACGACAAATACATGCAAACTTGACACCCGTTCAGTACAGAAATCAAACCTCTGAAGCACATACATCATTCAACCTCATGGATCAGGTGGTTGAACTGGCTTAAATTAAACTTCAAGAGTTGCTTCGTCGCAGGGTCTTTTCTTCTCCCCACAGCCAACACGCTGTTCCAGTCCGGTGAAACACGGATGAATGGCAGCAAGGTTGAGATCAAAGCCCAAGCCCTCAACTGGCACAATGCCCGGCCTTGCCAGTGACTCGGACGAGCCGCTTGCAGCCTCGTTTGCGCGGAGGTTGCATTCCCAAGCATGTGTCACGAGGGGGCCTTGGCTCGGGGCGAACTCAATACGCTGAATTTTGGGGGCGCTCACATCGAGCTACGCTCGGCCTGATCGCATGTGCAACTGAATTCCTCAATGCACAGAATGCACATGTCTTGCAATCTGTGGAAGTGTGACGCAGCTTAAAACAACAGGAATGTCGTTACTTCTGTGCATATGCCAGCATAAGCTTTTTAGTACAGAATTTCGAGCCGCACAGAATACGCGAAATCTTGTCATACAGGCTATAACACAAAGGTGCACCTGCTATTGCATGGTGGGGTGTCACGTGCTCGTGCGCCTGTATGCATCAGGTCTCCGCCCATCTCCCCACAGTGTGAGGGACTTTGACATGGAGCCGTTCGCCACAGCTGCGTTCAGAAGATACCCCACAGCTTCGCAGTTCACCTGAACGCGGGTTCCAGACGGCTTCATCTCCGGCAACTTGATCCCGTTTTACTCATCCTGTTACTGTTGGCAATTGGTTTCTGACTGTGACTATTGGTTTCTGGTGTATTTCCATCGAAAGTTAAGAGCCGTGAACAGTGAAAATGGTAGCAGCAATTCCTGGCATAAGCAATGCTGGTGGGGGTGGGGGTGGGGGCGGTGTCGGACCAGCTCCAGGCATTGATTTGGAGGTACGTGGATTTCCATGATCAGAAAACCGAGCTAATCACTGAAAGGACTTACTGATGAATCTCCAAGTTACTACGAACTCCAAAAGTCCTCTAGCCTTGAATGTTAAATGCTGACATGGGCTGTCAGATACAAGCATCGAGTTCAGCCTGCTTCCCGTGATTGGCATCTGTCGACTCCTTGGCTTCTGATCTGCTTGGCGAGCAGAGGGGGAGAGAAGGCAGGAAACGAAGGCCAACATCCGTCTCGAACTCTTCACAATGAGAGCGCCTTTCTTTCCCCGTCATCCTTCAAGGCTCAGTTTCGCTGTCCTCACATGCCTCTCCACTAGACCTGCTGTCTAATTAGACTACCTGGACTAAGATCTACTCTTGCTCAGATGGTGCAGCTTGAGACAGATTTATCTTTCGAAGTCAGATTTCCGGTTCTGTGCCACCGCCCAGTGTGGGATGTGTGCCAGGCAGGGGCAGGTGCTTCGCGGAAGATTGCACTGAATTAGTCCTCTCAGGCCTCGACTCAGCAAGCCCTGTATCCGACGTCGGCCATGAGAGCTGAACTCTCAATACCTTTAACCCTGAACCCCGCATCTGCGTCCGAGCGGCATCCACCCAGGGAAGCAAGTCCTCGGGCTTAGTGTAACGCTTGGCGCCGTGAAGAGCCAAGCAAGCGCTGCAGCCTCCAGAGTTGAGGGAATGGCAAAGATGAGGCCTCCCGCGGCCATGGGGGCTTGGGTACGGCTTCCAGGGGTCTGGCTGGGCTTCGCTTTGCATGTTCTTGTCTGGGCCGCCCGGCTTCTTACGATGCTCCTACGGTAGGAATTGCCCAGGTGTGTTTGGGCGGTTATGTCACCGGAGTGTCCTCGAAGTTCCGCATTTCCTCCCGAAGTCTTGCTGCCGGCTCTGGTCCCAAACTGACTCACAGTGAATCTACTTCTGAAGAACGACATGCGGCTCATCAAGCGGCAAGATGTTTACATCAGACGGCATGTCCACCAGCACTCAGACAAGGCAGTACTGCTGTGTCCAGCTTAAGTTACGTGCTCCCGACAGTCCTATTTCTTACAAACCAGCTGAGGACTATGGTGTTGGGGCTACCAAGCGCATTTGGCGTATTCCGTTAAAACCAATCAATGCCTTTCTCGGCAAGATGTTGCTTTGGTCATCGTATTCCCGACATATCCAGGGGCTCTGGGCTCTCTTTGCCTCGCAGCAACTCCATGACTTTCTCCTTCTCGGTCACCTGGCCCTGACAGGCGAGACTTCGAAGCCGTAGATTGAGCCCTCAAACCTTATCCCAAAGCCAGGTGCTACCATCCATGTACAAGCCGAAACCACAAAGTTTAGCGCACAGAAAGCCGGACTGCTCCGGAACAAAAGCAGGAAAATTCGCAGGATACTACCATCTCCTGGCACTTGCACCTGCTCGGTTCCTTTCGCTGCAAGAAAAACAGCGGGACAGCATCTTGTATCCCTCGATGCAATCGGATCGAAACGGATCCCAAACCTGAGCCACGCAACTGTGAAGCAAACACCGAACCTGGAAGTTTCAAAACCCTACTCCCTGCGAGCTGGTCAAAGGAACGCTGCCGGAACCGCTAAAGCTGCGAACTCTAAGCCCGAAACGACAGACCACAGAGAACAAAACTCCAAATCAACAGTTCTTCCACAGCAACCGGAACTCTTCTGAGAATAAAGGTGCAAGTCATTTTGAAGGTTTGGGGGCTTTGGTTTTTGTAGGATAGAACTAGTGCACTCGCATTTTGATTCTGGCCTGGGTCTATAACGGGGATCACGGATGATTCAGCCTCCCCAATCTTGTAAAGCCAAAACCCCCAAACACTCTGTACCTCTATCGAATCCGTACCGGAGCACGCCTGAAATACTTCGACTCCCGGTAGCGTAGCCAACCATGCTGCGACCTTCGTGTGCACTGACGGGTTCCATGGCTTGGGAATGCAAAACTGGTCGCACTCGTTGGGCTTTTGAGGCTGCGGCCCGGAGCCTGTAGTACGTTTATTCAACAGTTTCAAAATACTTTTAGAAGATTTGAGCTCACAGTTTGGGCCGTGTTCGTCCCTCCCGGAACCTACGCAATCCGTTGAGAACTGTATGGCACCCTGCAATCTATTCCTACTCTTGGCTCGGTATGACCGGGTCGGAGCCTCGCCGGCCGTGGCATCCTCGCCCCTGCTGGGCTTTGTCGGCGCCGAGCGACAGAGGCAGCGGACGGAGTAACCTTCGGGATTCGGGAATCAGAACTCCTATAAAGCTTGAACTCCGGGGAGGAGCCTTGGACTGATGGGGCGCCCCCTACCCTTGAACGCCGACGGTGGAGCCTTGGACTGATGGGGCGCCCCTGATCTTGAAATCACAACGCTTACGAAAATTGAACTCCGAGGATGGAGCCTTGGACTGATGGGGCGCCCGCTGATTTCCAAATCAGAACTCTTACAAGTCTTACAACCCTTGAACGCCGAAGGTGGAGCCTTGGACAGATGGGGGCCCCTGATGTTGAAATCACAACTCTGATACGAAAATTGAACTCCGAGGATGGAGCCTTGGACTGATGGGGCGCCTCTGACTTTTGAATCAGAACTCTTACAAATCTTGAACTCCGAGGGTGGAGCCTTGGACTGACGGGCTTTCCGCGGCCAATGTGAGCTCTAATCAAGCTCTAATGAGGACGCCTACGGTACCTCTGGCCGAAGATACAGATTGAGCCATCCCCACACGTGCTCCTCCCCGCAATAAGGAGCCCGTGTGGAGATGGAGTTGGGGGATGGGTTGTTTTGGTCCTTTTCACACTCATTCACAAGCCGAACTCTTCTAATTACACCTGAACCTCCCAGGATGGAGCCTTGGACTGATGGAGAGCCCATGATTGTAATATCAGATCTCTTGCGAGACCCACGCCCAATCAAATGTCATGCGAGTCATGCATGTGAACTTGTCTTCGCGTCCTGTTCGTGGCCGCTATGTCGTGAAAGCGGCTTCGCAATGCGTCTGCGCCCACCGGAACCGTAGCCTCGCAACGTGTCTTCTGAAGCCGTCTCCGCTTCCTCAACGCGTCTTCGCCTATCCAATGCGTCTTCGCAATACGCCTGTGCCTATCCAATGTGGCTTCGCAATGCGTCTGCGCCACCCAATGCATCCATGCATGCACGTTCCTATACAGTTCGTGTTCCAAATCCCGAGACTGTCAACGAGCGAACGGCCTTGCTCCACAAGCTGCTGCACAGCGTGCCGTCCGAGCTTGCCGGTGGCCTCCGCTGCAACTTGGATGTGGTAGCTGGCCGTGATCATAGCTTCCGAACATCCCAGCTACAAACGGCAGGTGTCAAGCAACCAGTGTCTTGGACGCTGCGGTCATGGTCCCGTCCGAAACTGAGAGCAGTAGATGGTTTGCTGACTCTAGTGGGTTGGGGTTTGCATCCCGAGGTAGGATCCACTCTAGCCGCGGAGAATGATTCCTTGAAGGATCGACAAAGTGCCTGTTGTGCTCCTGGACCTAGGATGTGCAGTAAAGGCACGACAGAAATCTAAAAGGACGATGGTCAGTCTGAAGTTTACCTCCCAGCAAACAGGATTTGGGAAAGCCAAAACTGTACAGGACAGCTGACGGTAGCTCCCCGATTGTTAATTTTCCATCTCTCCACAAGAGGCTGTCGTCAGGTGGATTCAGGCGGGTGTTGCATCTTGCCATTGTCCATTTTCCGGCAGCAAACGAAACTCGAAAGACAAATATCTGCCAACTCGCTTGCACTCAGTATTATTTGGCTATCAATGGCGAGGGCTTGGGCCCAGTAAAAAAACATAGTTATAAAGCAACCCTAGCCCTACCCCTCCAAACGCCTACACAAAGAGCCCGAAACCCCACACCCCTTAACCGCCAAGCCAGCAGACCCTAGAACCGTAACCCTTGAACCCCTAACAGCGAAATTCCTGAAACCCAAACCTCCAAGCCCCGAATCCCTAGAACCCCGAAGATCTCCAAACCGCTGAGCGCCAAAACGCGACCGAACCAACCTTGAACCCTGCAAGCCCTAAACCTCGAAACTCCCAAATCATGTATCCGTAGAACCCTTAAACTTAGACCCCAAATCTCCAAACGCCAAGTTCCAAAACCCCGAGCTGCTTGAACCCTCTAAACGCCTAAACACTGTGGCCCGAAACCCTAAACACCAAGACCCTGACAAGCCCGAAATCCTGAACCCCTGAACCCCTAAACTCCAAACCCTAAACCCTTGATTGAAGAACCCCAAACCCCTAAACCCCAACTCCCAACCTCTAAACACCAAATCCTCAAACCTCCGACTCTGACTTGTCAAACCCTGATGCGCTAAACGCTGCAACCAAGAACTAGACAATGATGCCGTGACATAGACGACTGAACCATACACCCCGTAGCCTTAGACCCCAAACCCGAAACCCCAAGCCGGTAAACCATTAAATCTCCAAACCCCTAAAGTTAACCCCCAAACCTTGTAACTCCTAAACCCCTAAACTCCAGCACCGTAAACCTAAACTAAACTAACAGACCCTTGAATCTCTAAACGCGAAATCCCGAAACCCCAGTTACGACCCTAAACTTCCCAAACCCGAAACCCGAAACCCGAAAAACCCCGGACCCTCCAGCCCTAACGTTGGCTTGACTCTCCCGGTCGCGCCCCTGTCACTGCGACCATGTCCGCAGCACATCTCACAGCAAAAGCCGCCAGTGCAAGCAGCAACGTGGGGTGAGCCATGTTGGGCTACCGATGTCTGTGGAATGTTGCCAATTTAAGGTTTTCGCAGCTCACGGGTGCTTTTCATGCGTACAAGTCTTCGAGAGAGCGGACTCGGGGTATCGACGGGCTTAAGCTCTTGGTTGCTGTCCATTGTTTCCGCACTCGTCCTGCGACATGTTGAGAAGTGAGGCAGCAACTCGTCAGCAACATGCTGCCATGTCCCGTATTGCCAAGTCAGCTTTAGGACAGTCTGATCACCCTGTCAAGGATATAGAGCTGATTAATTTGTCAACGCGCACGTGAGCCGGACGGCGGTAACTAATCGAGGCAACATGCAGACACTGTCGAGGGGGAAGGGGGGGGGCTCCCGAAGCACAGAACTCCGAAGCCCTGCTTGCGTCTCATCTCCCAGGGCTCCGGGCATTCGCTCGGCCCAACCCAGCCGTGCGAGCCAAGCGCCGCCGCTCCTGGGCCACAGCGCCGGAAACCTGGCATGCTTGCAGGCTGCAGGCTGCAAGCTGCAGAAAGCGTCGTGCACTGGGCTTCTGTTGTTTGAATCGAATGGAAACCTGATTGCGCACCTTCAAGCTGAAACCATGGAGGTTGGTCCATCTATCAATCAAGCACTTTGGACCATGACTTATATCCCTCCCAAGCGAGACAACATGCGAAACCACTGCAGCTACCGCAACAGCGACAACGCCGACGACGGCAACGACGATGACAACGACGACCACGACCACGACCACAAGAACAACAACAGCAGCAACAACACCCGCAACAGCAACAACAACAACAACAATAATAACAACAATAACAAAAACAAGATGCGGCTAACAAAGGTAGCTTTCCCAGTTCAGCCCGAACTCAACTGCCAGAACAGTAAACAGTACAAGCAGTGTGACAGCGAGAAGGAAGGACCATCATTCTAAGAACGGGTATGATTCTACTTTTTTGCGAGACTTAATGTGCCTGTGCAGGTGAGTATGTAAGGATTTTATGTTTTGCTATGGTGTGGGACAGCTTCTCAGATCCGTGCGTGGGTTTGGGGTATTTAGCTGGGGTTTGGACTGTATAGTGGAGTACCAATGGGGGTGGAAGTGCGTTTCGGGTCCGCCGTTTTGTGTACAGCGAGTTGCGTTTCAAGTCCGCTGTTCGGACCCGCATGGATGCGTTTCAGCCTCTTCAAGGGGGTGTTTCGGACACGCCCGGGTGCGTTTCAGGTCAGAGGTCTGTAATTTGAGGGTTTGGGGGGTTCACATGCGCACCGTCTTTCTGTGCTCTCCTCAGGTCCTTCACCCCTCAGCCAGAACCCGGGGAAGGTTCTCAACCCTAAACCTGCTTCAACAGCCTGCTGTCTCTGCCGGCTGAGCGAACCCTAAACCCAAAGAGGGTGCGTCGGAATACGGGCCCGTGTTTTGCGAGGGAAATAGTGTTATTTACAGTAACTTCTATAAGCCACATCACACACGTCAACATACCAACAACTGACGTTCGAGCTCGAAGGGATCTGGGGCCCATACCTCAGTGGAAACACGACATACATACTAGGTCTGTAGCATCGACATGTGCTTGGCGCAGGTCTTGCTGATTTCTGTCAGGAGAGATGACTGCAGAGATCGAGTTGTGATAACAACACGTACTCGTCATTCACACAATGCAAAGTTCATGCATGTGTCTTCTTGAACAGGCCATGACTCCCGCATGTCGATAATGTGCAAATACACTATATGTTATAGTCAACAGTTCCATCGACAGCTTTGCATGCTCCTGCACAAGGATCCCATAACAAATCGCTTGAAAAGACAGCCCTATAGCATTGGTGTTGCTTCACTTCTTGATGACCTTGTTTTTGAGGTGGACCTTCATGACGTTCTTTCTCGCTTTCATGGCGGTGCGGGAGGAAGCGCTTGGACGGCGGCAGACGTACTTCTTGGCTGCGGGTTTGCGAAGGACACGATTGACACGCGCGACTTTCTTCATGGCACTGAATGCGTTCAAGTGCTTCTTGTAGTTGCGACGAATCAAGTCGTTGTGCCTCTTGACATAGACAAGAACGT
Source organism: Symbiodinium necroappetens (assembly GCA_905231915.1). Lineage (NCBI taxonomy): Eukaryota > Dinophyceae > Suessiales > Symbiodiniaceae > Symbiodinium > Symbiodinium necroappetens. The sequence goes on from CAJNJA010007565.1 coordinate 15,652, forward strand.
GGAAGATGTGGGAAGCCGTTGCCTTGGTGTTGAGCACCGAAGCATAGTTGCGGAACCATGCGAAAGTTTGTTCGGCTGCGGACGTGTTGACATACTCCAGGCGACGATCAAGCCTTCTATGAACCAGAGGAGAACAGGCACAACCAGGAGCGTGGGCTTGTGCGTGGAACCGATCCACACACCAGAACTTGATCTTCTTCAAGGCCGTCTCACGCCCCAGCTGCTGATAGCATGCACACATGCGGTCGTAGATGATGCAGTTGATGTGGGGAGCTTTGGAAACAGCCTGGATCACGATCTTCTTTGCCACCGCATTGTTTTCTGGGTTTTCCATGTTCGTGACTGCCAAGACGAGACTGCTCTTGGGATCCACAGCCATGAAC
>CAJNJA010007566.1:0-16033 GCA_905231915.1 Symbiodinium necroappetens
CACGCACGCACGCACGCAACACGCACCACCGACACACAACACCAACACACGTCCCTGTGCATACCAAATGCACAAAAATCACAGACCCACGCACATCCAGTGAAATTCGGGTTTTGCAGCTAGGCGACGATGCTGAATGCAGGTCCGAAAGAATGTCAGTACATCTTTACAGGAAAGATTCAGAACACGGATAAGGGCACATTCGCCCGCTGATCAGGTGCCGATGTTGTCGCAGTCTTTGGATTGATGTTTTCACGATGCCAAGCTGCCAGGTGCTCTTCATGGAATTGTTCCTCAAACATGAATGCAAACAAGGATGTATCATCACGAGTCGGCTAGACGATTTCCGAGTAGACAAGACTTCAGATAAAATAACGCTCTCGAGTGTAGCAGCGTAGCGCGGTTATTGCAAGTAGAAACCAGCATCGTTCCTGGCAAGACGTGGAAAAGCTCTCTGCATCGCTAGGTCTCCTCGCGGAAAACTCGCTCTCATGTTTCGTGAGAAGGGCGATTGTGCACATGATCCTGTCACGCGGCAGTTCTGCAGCACATCCGTTCACAATGCGCGCTTGGCATGGGAGTTCATGTTGAGTTCAGCACTGCGGCATCAAGGTGTAGATAACCAGTGACTAAATGAACACATGAATGAAATTCGTTTTTTCGGAGGCTCGATAAGCGATTAGCGACAGAGGGACTGCCGGGATGGGTCATGAGCTCAGCTCAGCACATGTGAGCGCTGCTCGACTTGTTTCAGGCTTGCGACAAGCTCGACTGCGCACCTGTCGCTCACGAGGGCTACCGAGCGACTCGTTTGATCTTTGTGTTGGGGGATGTAGATGTGTACTGCAGCGAAGGGCCAGTCCAGTCTTCGGAGTCTGGTACTTGGTATAGGTGCAAGGTACAGCATTCCCTGCCATCGACAAGATCCGAGGACTAGATTGACTAGATTGCCCATTCCAGCTTGCATGTTGCACTGCATGGCATGACATTTTGAGGCCTATTTGACCCGCATGCTCGAGCATCTAGAGAAGAAGCTGGATACAGTGGCCTGCCCCTGTTAACTGCAGGGTCAGGGTGCATGTCAAAGATGCTGTTGGGATTTTCTTGCAGCTCATTATGATAGCAGCTGATTTGGGTTGACATGACCAACCTGCGAAATCATGTATTGCCAAGAACGCGAACTGGACCTTCCACGAGAGCAACGACAAGAAGCCCTTTGTTTGCAAGGCATGCCTCGAATTGTGCGATCAGGCAAGACACCTCGCATAAAGATTTTTCCCGTTGCCGTGCAGCGCTGTCCGAGTCTGTTTCTCTCGGCCAGCATTTTCAGATTCAGCTTTGGATAGATCATCTGTGCTGTCCGTCGGGCTAACGGAAGATTTGATTCTCAAGACCGAAAATCGATTCCATTTGCCGAGGTGCAGGCAGGTCCCAGAGATTGTGCATCGCTGCTATGAGCAGCTCGGCGGCCCTTGAATACTACGAAAGCAATCTTGATGGCAAGATTGCAGTCGTGCATGCCATTTTGGACCAGGACCTGTGATGGCATCATCAGCATCGTGAAGCCGAAGAATGAGTCTCCTGGCAGGTGAGATGGAGGTGCAACAGATTGCGGCTTCTGACCCGAAGGGTGTTTGGAGGGCTTCTGGATAATTTGTGCGTCTGAGGACTGGCAGAGAGAGAGAGAGAGAGAGAGAGAGAGAGAGAGTGGGGGCAACCCTGCTGTCCATAGCCCTGGCGAAAGAAAGAGAGAGAGGGAGGGGGCACGGCTCCCTCTTTGGCTGTGCAGAAGAAGAGAGAACTCGAACAACTTTCTCACACCCCCGAAAGCCCCATAACATATGCGGGGCCAGTAGGCCGGGGGGTCTGACACACCCCCTATGCCCTGGGGAAGAAGAAGAGTGCTAGAGTGCAGTGGCATGCAGTTCGCAGCTCTCAGGACCATGCCGGGGGCTTGCTGCGCACCCCGGTCCTCCGCCGAGACTGAGACCTGCAACATTCTCAAGTCGAGGAGGCACGGAGCAGGCGGGAAAAGCAAACGACAGCTTTCCAAAGCCCCGCAGGGAAGCCTGGGAAGACTATGACACCTGAAGCTTGGCACGGTGATATTTGGCATCTGAGTGCGTGAGACCACTTCCAAGAACCCGAGGCTACGATGCAGCTGCCACCAACTGGGACACTGTGAAGGCTCTTGGAGCAAAATAAACATCCGATGAGGAAAAGAAGGTGTAGTCCTGATGCCAAAGGCAAGCCGGAAGCTGGTGAAACGTGCGGAGTCGCAGTGCTTTAGAAATTGTGAGCCTGGCTGCGCCAGACCGAGCACGAGTCTGAGGGTGTTTCCCGCATGGCCGGGGCCTCAAAACCATGTGTCGATACTTGTCGATCTAAATCCCGGTGGCGACTCAACATCCATCTCGTCCATCTCTGTGTCTGTCTGTCCGTCCAGTGGTCTCCGCTTGCCTCTCGCACTTGCACTCTCGCTCTCGGTCGCTTCCCTGCCCTGTGAAGAGCAGAGTAGTCAAGGACAGTGATCTAGTTGTCTGCTGGCTCTCTGAAGGCGCAGATGCGCTCCGTTCTTCGCATGACCTGCCTCATTGGCTCGTTTGGGCCCAACCAGAGCACCAAGCTCAAAACATGTGCCTTGCTGGCATGGCAGGGCTTTCGTCGCGTCGGGTTTGCAGCTTGCAGTGTTGATTCTGGACTGGACACGTCAGGCCCCATAGTTATAGACTTCTCGTAGAGATGTGGTGGTGGTGAGTCTGCGCTGGCTGGAGTTCTCCGACTAGAGCCCAGCAGTTGCCGCAGATGGAAGGAAACCCAAAGAGAAGCACAGCAAATGCAGTCACTCGCCTCGACGGGTCACGGGAGCCCTGCAGGCATGGAGACGAGCTACGTCAACGATCCTGCTGTCCTGCAGATGAAGATCGATGCAGGCGCTTAGTATGCTTAGTGTTCGCAGGGATCTGACATAAAGCCCAGCACTTGGCTTAAAATGCTCGAGGTGACATTGCCACCTACCACGAGAAGCTCGAAATCTTCAAATGCAATGCGAGCAGCAGCCACAGCATTAACCCAGCCGGTGCAGAAGCGGCATGTGGGCAACGTCCGGCTCTGTGCTTCCCTCGTTGTCAGCCGTACACTCGCCTCATTTCCTTCTGCTTAATAAAAAACAGAAAAGTCAACACCAAACAGGCCAACAGTTCACAGGGAGCCCAGAACTGGAACAGAACAAATCCACCAGGAGACCGTGCGGAACTTCCGTGGAGCTTCCTGCCGAAGACACGTCTGTGAGAAAAAGAATTCAAACTATTCCATTACATTGAGAAGACTGAACAGTTAGACTGTTAGAATCTTCAAGTCCATTGTCTGGATGCAGCAGCCCTGCTGCGTTGGATGCGAGGTGCCACTACCACCCTCTATGCTTGCTTAGCACCGTGGCACGATGCCCAGGCGAAGTACCAGGAACCGACGAGTTCGATGCTATCCACTACGCGAACCTGCCGAAGGGTGCGGGGTGCTGTGTGGTCGTGTGATGTCGGGAGCAGGTATTGCCGCTATTTCCTGGGCTGGAGTGTCTGTTTAGGCCCTGGAAGTGGCTCTCATGGTTCATCACAGGGGCGTGGCCTTGTCGTTTTGCTGCCTGATCGGACAGCCTCGGTACGCCAGCCTACGCGAATCGCATTGCTTTCCTGGCACGTAAGTCACAGTCAGGGTCGCTCCGCGCTTCAATCGGTAAGCCTCAGAAATCAACAATCCATGAATGCTTTCACTGGAGCTTGGCCCCTCGTCCCCTGAATGCTTGAGCTGGCTGGGCTCAGTGATTCGACAGAATAAAGCCAGAATAAAGACCCAGCCCTTACCGGTGAGCGGCCAAGCTCGCGCACGCACCCTGATCCTTCGAGACGGTTCCTCATGATGTCAATTGAAAACAAGATCCGGCAACTGCTTTTGTGTTCGCCTGCTCTCCCTGTGCGAGGCCTCAGCGCCTGCCCGGTCGTGTCTTGCGAGGATGCTTGCGGGCTCTCCGACACTTCCAAACAGTTCAAGGAGCTGCCTCAACACATAGCCAAATCCAGACCGTCCAACTCTATAGTCTCCAAGACCTCCGACAGTTGTGTTATGTATACACCCACATATTCATGCACATGCGTGTAGTGTAGACACACAGCATACGTGTGCATGCATATGTGTGCACTCGTACTTGGACGTGATGTGATGATAGAACACACCTGAAAGAGCGCAGCCCTTCGGTAGTGAACATGCCGGAATCATTCACGAGGAGGTCGAGGTCTGCGTGGCTTTGGAGCCCTGGCAGAGCACTCCCATCGGTGCCTTGGTGAGAAGACAGATTCGGAACTGTTGTGAGAGAAGGATGCAAGGGATAAGGACTACTAGACTTACTAGACCTTTGCATGTGAGTGGTGGTACGTACAACAGTGGTACTCGTACTGAAGCACCTGGCTCTTACAGTGCTTTGCCCAGACACCGCTATGGGCTGGAGCAAGATGGGCGACGCGTATGCACTGGGCGCGCAAGTGACTTGCGAAAGCCCGCCTCCCGGGAGGGGGCTGATGGTTTTGTGGGCACGCGTCATGACATGCAGTTCGGTATCCGACTGAGGCTCCTTCTTCTGGAATGTGGGAGCCTCAGCTCTGGTGCTGTGCAAGCTGAGTTTCTCTGATTTGGCCGAGGTCGGTTCTGGAAGCTGCCAGTATGCCAAGTGCCCAGAGAACTCCCTTCGCAACGTGGAGGACTCGTCGCTCACGCAGCTCTCCGATCTCTGCCGGCCATGTACCCGCCAACCTTCATTTTGCTTGCTTCGCTGCAAGGACGGCGCTCCGAACATCACCGTCCCCAACAAGGGCCCGGGGGAATGCCCATGCAAGGCATAGTGGCGGTGTGGTGCATGCGTTTGAGATTTTTTTGGCGAGTCTGTCCTCATAGCCTGCAACTCACCGCAGACGAAGATGCAGCGCCGCATCGAGGCCAGCTGCAATGAGGGTTTTCGATGCCCTTGGTTTCGGCTCGAGGGATTCTATTTCCAGCATGGCCGCAAAGTTCTTAGAATCTTAGACGCTTCAGAAGATCAGTCCATTGCAGCACAACCACTGGGCACGCACAGCCACTGTCCCGGCTCAGGAGGCGAAGGTGCAGAGCAAAACCGCGTTGACGGCCACATGTTTCTCTGGGTGCAGGGCTCAGGTTCTCAGCAGTTGATAGAGCTACAAGCAGCACTTCAGGATCAGGGCAGGAGCTTCCGAGGTCCTTGCAGCTGCAGTCTGTTACAGCTTGTTGCAGTGTCTGCAGAACCCAATCGCAAGGTTGAGTCAGCAAGGTGCCGTGTACTGGGCCTGGAGCCCATTTGCGAAGCTGGCAGGGATCGACGAATCTAGGAATCTAGCAGCTCAGAGAATCACAGAGGCACGAGGGTCTGAGAGCTGAGGACTTTGGATCCTCCCAGCCGGTCGGGAAGGTGGCTGCCCAGGCTCGAGACTTGAGGATGTCTCGAGTCTCGAGATGTCTCGCACTGCCACGCCTGTGGAGGTGAACCCTGGCACCTCTGAAATTGAGGCTTCCCGAGAAGACTTCAGGGCCATGAGAACTCAAAGCGACGAAATCCGCAGCCCGCAGGTCTTCATCACCGACAAGGGCCCCGGAGGCAGCCTCCAGACCTCAGCCTCCAGACAGAAAAGCAGAAAGAGGCCTCTTCCTTCCGGTTCTTCCCGGTTCTTCCCGGTTCTTCCGGCTCTTCCGGGTTTTCGGTCGCCGGCCCGTTTTGGGGAGCCGAGGAGTCCTGCGGAAAGATCTCGAGCCAGAGCTCGGCGGACCCTGGGTCAAAAAGAGACGGGGACGGCCCTCTGTGGGTGTGTGTGTGGCTGCAACTGGGCCTCTTCCTGAGGACTGCGTCTCACACTCTGGTGGTCGCTTCTTGGTGTCTCAGCCAAAAGCCGCCCGTGGAGCAGGGTGCAGTATCCCCCCAAACTCCCCGAGCATGTCATACCGTTTTCTGCTTTTGCTGCTGGTCCCAGGTCTTGAAGGGCCTAGCCGATTGCTTCGGTGGCACAAGTTGCAAGCCCACCTGGTGCCGGAAACTTGGGCTTGCTCATGCTCACTGTCAGAGCAAGGTAAGCATCCGAAGCGCAGTCGAACAGATAGTCTCGGAAGCTGAAAAGACTTCAGTGGGTACTGCACATGACAGCAAGAATGGATCGATCAGGGTCAGGACGACTCTTTTGCTCGTTTGGTTCGGTAGCGCTCCGTGGAGTGAGCCCAGGCAACATGACTGTGGAAGGCACTGCCATGAAGCAGGCGCTTGGGAGGGGCCTGACTTAGGGAGCGCCAGAGCCCCACAGAAGGAAGGCCTCGGAGTGCTTGTTTTTTCAGTGTTCTTGCAAATTGGTTTTAGTCTTGGTGCTGTCGGTGCCTTCAGGGCTTTTGCGGAAAGCTCCGTGTGACAGATGCATCAATGGGTGTTGGATCCCTGCTCTTGGAAGGAGCCGGTGCAGGGAACAGGCAATCTGTACATGGGCCAGGCGCTTGCCTTAGCCATGTTAGCCCGCAGGATACGAAAAAGAGGAAGATTCACTCCAGTCTGCAGTCTGCATTCTGAAAGTCAAGGTCTTGACCACCGTCTGAGAGGATGCCAGTGCTTAGTGTGAGCAGCTCCGACCCCAACCTTTGAGCCCCTCCTGGACCAAAGACAGCGTGTCAACCGCCAACCGCTGCGAGAGGTAGAGCTCCTTGTGAGTAGGCATGTTTCTGTCAGTGTTCTGCGCCAGTCTCCACGGCCGTGCATCCTGGCTGACCGCCTAGGGCGGAGGCAGCCGGGCGGTTGCGTTGCAGCAGTTTTCTGGTTCCAAAAATCGTAGCCCCTCTTCCAGGCTGAGCCGGACCAAGCACCTGGGCGACACCCTCCACGCGGCCGCTGCAGCTGCTTGTCAGCTTTGGGGGAGTTTGTTTTAGGGGGTGGGAGTCCTCCTCCGCGCACTCCGAATTAGACCAAGGCCCTGGAGCTGGCACGCTGCATCGAAGATGCCCCTGACCTCATCCGATCCGAGTGTGATCGCACGTCCTGGTGAGCAGAGGGTGCACAGCAGAGGTGACTCTGGCCCTGCAAAAAACCGACCAGACGGGGTTGGCCACTCAGGGACTTGTGTCTCCCCGGATTGCTTTTGTTTTGGTATTCTTTTTGGGTTTTCGCCTGAGTGGTTTCAAGCGTCGAGTCAGTCAGCCACTCAGTCGGTCAGTCGATCCGCGAGCCCCCGGGCAGTCAGTCAGTCAGTCAGTCAGTCAGTCGGTGCGTCGGTCGGTACGCCAGCATGCCGGTCTGTCAGTCAGTCGGGCGGTCGGTCGGTCGGTCCATGCGCCGCGCCAAGCACCGGGCAGTCAGTCAGTCGGACAGTCGGTCAGTCGGTCCGCCAGTGCTTGAGATATGTGATGAATATCGCCAAATGAGGGGGCGTGTTTAAGGATAGGATGAACCGGAATCACCAAATAAGGGGACGGCGTGCTTAAGATATGTGGTGAACCGGACTCGCCACATGAGTGCGCGTGTCTAAGACATATCGTGAGCCGGAGTCGCCAAATGAGGAGCATGTTCGCATTGTACGATGAACTGGAATCGCCAAATAGCCTGTTGGTCTTCTTGCTCTTCTTCTTCCGTCCCTTCGGCTGCATCGCTGCAAACAGAGAATGTGCTGGCATGCGTTTAAGATATGGGAAATGTGATGAACCGTTGTCGCCAAAAGGGGGGGGGGCATGCTCAGGATATATGATGAACCGGAATCGCCACATGATGGGGGCATGTTCAAAATATATGATGAACCGGACTCACCATATGAGTTGGCGGCGTGTTTAAGATATATGGCCAACCGGAACCGCCACATGAGGAGGCATGTTTAAGATCCATGGTGAGCCAGAATCGCCAAATGAGGAGGGGTGTGCTTAACGTGTATGACGAACCGGAATGGCCAAACGAGGGGGCATGTTAAATAATGAGGGGGCATGTTTAGTATGTATGAGGAGTCGGAATCGCCAAAAGAGGAGGGGCGGGTTGAAAGTATACGGTGAACCGGAATCGCCAAGTGAGGGGACGTGTTTAAGATATATGATGAACCGGTGTAGCCGATATCGCCACATGAGGGGGCGTGTTTAAGATATGTGATGAACCCTTATCACCCAATGAGGGGCCGTGTTCAAGATATATGATGAACCGGAATCACCTTATAACGGGACGGCGTGTTTAAGATGTATGGTGAACCGGAACCGCCACATGAGGGAGCGTGTCTAAGACCTTTGGTGAGCCGGAATCGCCAAATGAGGGGTATGTTCAGCATGTACAATGAACTGGAATAGCTAAATGAGGGGGTGTGTTTAAGATGTATGGGTTGGGCGGGTGTTCAGGATATATGATGAGCCGGAAGCGTCAAACGAGGGGTTATGTTCAGCATGTATGATTAACCGGAATCGCCAAATGAGGGGGCATGTTCAAGATATATGATGTACCGGAGTCACCCAATACCGGGGCGGCGTGATTAAGATAATGTGGTGAACTCCTGTCGCCAAATGTGGCATGTTTAAGATACATGGTGAAGCGGAATCCCCACATGAGGGGGCGTGTTTAAGATATATGGTGAACCGGAATCGCCAAATGAGGGGGCGTGTGTAACATCTATGATGGAACAGGAATCGCCAAACGATGGGGGGCATGTTCAAGATGTATGAGATACAGGAATTTGGGAATCGCCAAATGGTGGGGCGTGTTTAATATGTATGAGGAACCGGAATCGCCAAATGAGAGGGCGTGTTTAACATATGTGATGAACCGTTATAGCCAAATAGAGGGGGCGGCATGTTTAAGATATTCGAGGAACCGTTATCGCCAAATGAGGGGGCGTGTTTGTATTAGGAACCGATATTGCCCCATGAGGAGGCGTGTTTAAGATATATGATGAACCGGAATCGCCCAATGAGGGAGCGTGTTTAGGATATATGATGACCGGAATCGCCAAATGAGGGGCGTGTGTAACATATATACTGAACCGAATCGTCAAACGAGGGCGGGGTGCAAGATGTGATGAAATGCCATTCCCCTTGGCATTGCGTTGGCAAATTGGCGGGGGGGTGCGTGCGCCCCCACAACCCCCCCCCGCTTTCTTAAGTCCTGTGAACGTGCTGTAGTGAACGTCGTACAGTCAAGAATGTTATTTCGCCATTTAGCGATTTCAAGTCAAAGCACATAATACGTGTGAGGCCTTGCAAAGCCCATCCTAGAGGCCCAACTCTTCCGCTTGATTTTGGGACTGCGCAAGCTTGCTTTAAAGAGCATCGTGCCATCAAGAATGTAAACAAAGCCGAGACGCCCCGAGCCTGAACTGGCACGGCAGGAAACGGGTAGACTGGCAGGGCCGACGGTCGGCCCGTCGGATTTACAGACTGAGTGACCCATCGATCGCCGAAGACCAGTAGTCCGAAAACCCCAAAAAAATTAACCAGAAAAGACCACGAATACAGCTTCAGTTGTCGCGTAACTGTTGCACGTTTTGCATATGGATCGAACTGAACCCCCCGCCAAAAAAAAAATAGCCCAGAAAAAAACCAAAAAATGCAAAAACAAACCTGGACCCCTGCTGCAAGCGCTTTGATGTCCTCACAGAAAGAATCGTGCCATCTCTTGCACCGTGCAGGGGCAGATCTGCCCCGAAGGCGGCCGCGGACGAGGTGTGCCTCCGGTCTAGCGGGGGAAGGGTTGTGGATAGATCGTTTTCCACACTGGAGCAACCGTTTTGACTGTTCTTGTTATCGCGTGTATTGCTTAGATCCAGAAGGCGAAGAAGACCCTGAATCACCCGATCGTCTGATTGGCAGGTTTGGAGCTGTGCCGTGACCGGTGCCACGACGGTGCAGGCAGCTGTAGCTGAGTCGATACTGGTTTGAAGATCTTGAACGCGTGTGTGCCTATGGTCTACGGCGTAGTAACTGCAGGAGCAGTCTTTGCTTGCAGATGCTTCTCTTGATCATGCTCCCTGCTTGGTACGCTACTAAATCCCGACTTGGCACGCGAAGGTGAGATGCAGCGGAATGCTGGGCGTCGAGCTCACTGCGCTGGATCCCTCCACAGTGCGCATCAGCTGCCTCTCCAGGCAGCGAAAGCTTGGAAACACAGCCTTCCGTGAGTGTGACTTTGTTAGATTCCAGGCGTCTTCCACCAAAGGAGGTGGCTGTACTGGACCGAGAGCTCGTTGGCCGTGTTATCTTAGCTTGTGTTGCCGAGTCTGTTGAGCATGCCTAGGTCGTGGCCAACCTTCGGAGCTTCTTGAGCAGCCTCTCGAGTTCGGCAGGAGCAGGGTGCAAGATGGGGGGTTACGACGGTTACGAGATGCCAGCAAGACAGTTATTTTCTACGTCACATTTCTTCCAACTCAAGCGCAGTCATCCTGGGAGCAACGCGATGTTCTTGCAGTTGCGTGATAGAAGACTGTGTTCGTGGGAATACTTGGTGAAACACGGCGGAGTGGCGGTGTGACAGCCGTTCCTGCTGCACCTCCTCGAGGGCTGATCGCCAAAGCCCTTCATGCGGCACAGGGCCTAAGGGCCCAAAGTGCTCCCTTTGCCGAACTCGGAAGGCCCACGGTGTCCGCGTACACGACCGGTCGAGAAGCGAGGGCGGTTGATGGCAGGACATCGACGCTGCCCCGGAGCGCCTTTGGGATATCCGAGTTTTGGTGGTCATGCCGGCAATCAGGGGTGGTTGTGCTTGGCGATGCAGACTGTGCAACCCTCGCAGACAGTGCGAGGGTGCTATGCCCCGCCAGGCGCACGACTGTACGATGGCCAACAGGGATGATTCCGGGTGACCCTTCATTATTGGTAGAAACTATGTGTTTGCAGGAACACGCCTGCATGGTCCGAGTTCCCAATTTCAATTTGGTCTTTTGTTCCGTTCCTGCTGGAAGAACTCCAAGACGGCATCCGCCCAACCGGCAATTGGGTGCAGAAATGGTTGCTGCACGGCCTGCCGCAACGTATTTGGCGTCAGCAAAGCCACTTCAACGTTACGTTTTCTCTGGTTCCATGCATCTAAGGTTTCCGCCTTGCACGCCATTTAAATGTAGTGTTCTTTCAGGCGCTTGGCTTGCATTGATTGCTCGAACCCGAGCCGGCCCGAGCCCATCTTGTGGCCCTGCCCAGCCCATATCCCCAGTCTCCAAGAGCCGACTGGGACATGTCCAAAGCATGCTGTCTTGAAAGCGTTGGTAGCTCTGTTCTTGAAAAGTTGCAGACCTGTTCGCACCATTGGCCTTGGTGGCTCTGGGAATGTTGGCATCAAGCTTGTGGCACCCCAGCAGCCCTGCACATTTGGAAACTGTGCAGATCCGTGCCCGAAAGTGCAGCGAAGATGCAGTCAAACCCGAGATTCGCAACGATTTCTATTGATGCTTCTACAATCTTCTACACAAGGGGGAGCCATCACAGAGAGTATCGACCGTCAGCGTTTACATGATGTTACATCTGTCTTCAGCTATCTATAGCTTGTGACAGTAATTACCTGGGAAAGGGCTTGTGACGATATCCGGCGCTGGTTTTTCCATGCTACTCGTGAAAAGCTTCATTTCACGATCACATGCAGACGGAGGAATCTTGCCACGAGCCCCGGAAACGAGTCATGAATGTGGGGGAACCCCGAAGCACGGCAGATGTCATGAGACTGGGGCGCGCACTTCTAGCTAATTGCTAGCCAACGGCTAGTTGTAGTTAGGATGCGACGAAGGCAGGGGGGCAGCATCCAATAGAATCCAATAGAAGGCTGTGGGCGGGTCTGCGAAATTCAAGCGAAGGCTTGCTCGATTATTCGCATGTCATGAGTTGCATCATGTTGCATCCTTCGGGAAGGAGGGCCGAAGGTCGGCGAGCCAGGCTGGAGCTGGGGAGTGGGAAGGTGCTTGATGTTCGGTGATGGAAACATCCCGTGATTACTACGAGGTCACGGTGATGCTTCGGGTCAGTTGCTCCGCTTCCGGCCGGGAGAGCTTGCAAAGCGTTACTGGGCAAGCATCTATACCATGCTGGGCCATGATGCCCTGGCCGTCCCACGCTTCCTTCGATTCACAGGAGCTTGTCCTTGATGGCCTAGGCTTGAGCTCTCTTTGGCTCTACTTGCGTCTCTATGCGCTGCTGCTCAAAGTCTACCTCCTTCATCCAAACCAGGGTCCAGGCAGATAAATGGCAAATGATGCAGAAATGCAACACTGCTAAAACCGCGCGATGCTTGCGCTTGTTTCGGAGGCCCTTGGAAGCTGCGTGAGGTAAGATCCGCACAGGGCGAGCCACAAAGATGGGCCAGGGCCTCGGCAAGACGGAGCCTTCGAATCCCTCTACGCTGGCTACAGGCTTCGGCCGAACTTTTCTAGAAGATACACAAGTTGGCCACGCAACTGTTTATTTACAGGGGAGGCGGCGCTGTTATGGCATGCACCTGCAGAAGCATTCGCGGAACGCAACAGCAAGGGGTGCTTTGGGGTTGAGTCCGAGGTGCGTCTCGAGCTGCAGCTGCCAGCCGCCAACGCCACGGCGTGCCTGGACTTGATGTCCGAGGCAGGGCCGAGAGGTGCATGGAGGGAAGAGCCACGGCAGTAGACTCTCGATCTGCATCAGTTTCGGGCGGGAATTGTATCGACACATCGGCAGATGAGTGTTGCGTGTTCCGTACAGTAACTGTGGTATCGAGCCCTCAAGGCTGAGAGCCCAACGGAGCGCCGCGAGAAGCGGCGGCGCCTCAACGAGGCCGCGGAAGTCCCAATTGGAATGCCCCAGAATCCCTTGAGGCCCCAGAGCCCAGAGCTACACTCCAGCGCTTCAAACGCACTCGAGCTCAGGGCTTGTCGATCCGCTTCTCGTGCCGCGCATCCCGGCAAGCAGGCCTGGCCCATTCCTTGAAAGGAAAGCGCTCGGCTGTGCCCTGGTGATTTGGCAGGCTCCGAGCAGGTTGAGGCAGCGGGCAGCGTTAGTTTCGACGTGTCGTGATCGGAGCCTGTTTTGAGGATCTCCGGTCCTTCGAGGCCTTCTTTTCAAGGTATCTGGCGGATGCAATCAGGACTGACAGCTGTTTCCCACTTCGCAGTGCGGGCCATGTGCAATTTCCGCGTGAAGATGCGTGAAGCTTGTGCTTGCCAGCAGGAAACATCGGGCAATTCCAAGCAGACGTGTTTAAATTGCATCGCGCAGGAAGCAGGACGACAACGCCACTGCGGTGTGGGACTTAGATGTTCACTTTGCCACAACTGATGCAGTCCCAACGGTTGACCATGTCGAGATACTCAGATGCAGCCGAATTGGGAGAGACTACGCACGTCTCGTCTCTACCCGTGGCAGTCCCAGCTTGCACTGCTGGGAAGACCAGGGTGCTGGCCGCAGCAGGTGCAGGTTTGTGGTGCAGGTCGTGTGCCTCTTGCGGCCGTGAGCAGAACTTGCCAAGCCAAATTGGAGGACCCTGACAGGCATAATTCCTGCGTGCTGCACATCCCGACTTGAGGCTTCTTCAGCTCCTCTGCGCGTGAACTTCGCATGGTTTTGTGGCCGAACAGCTGCAGAAGATTGCGTGGAAGTACAGGTCAACGTAGGCCAATTCGAGGGTCAACGACAGGTAGCCTCATCTTCTTCTTTGTCTTCTCTGGACGCTCGCAATCCACTGTGAATCCTCGCCGAGCCTTCATCAGATGCCAGGCCGCAGCGGTGGATGCTACGGGAGACCTCACGTCTTCTGCCTCCACTTCGGCGTGTGTGGGTCCCATGAAAGGGTCCCGGAAGGAAAGGAATGGATCTGGAGTGGGAATCAGCACGACTCATCGATGTCTCTGCAAAGGCAACGCTTTCCCGCAATGGTGCCGCCGAAGGCCAGTTCAGGCCAGGGCCGGTTGAGCCGACCTCGAAAAGCTGCTGGAGGCATCGTGCAAAGTGCCTGGCAACCTGTGGCCGGGTTCCCGGAAGTCTTGCGGGATTCATGCCCTGCCTGAAAGGCCGTGCCTCGGAGAGCTGCTTGTGGCCAAAGCAAACATGCCGTGCTGGCTATCTCTCGTTGCGCTCAGAGTTTGGAAGGTCGAGCGCTTCAGCCTGCGCAACCTGGTCGCGACCTTGGGGCAGGGGAGACAGACCTGTATGCCTTCTGGGTATCTTGGAAAGCACAATCTCTTCAGACAAACATTACAGATAGAACTTGATAGAACGCTCGAAGACACAATGGAGCGGTGAAAGAAGCTGGGAGCCAGGAACAGGTCCCTCAGCGTTGGCAGCTTCACTTCACGTTGGAGGCTCCTCCACAACAGTGCTTGATTCCCAGTCTGACCGCCTGGTCCAGGACTGTGTTGAATTCTCAGGCAGGAGAGCACACGTTTTGTCCCCGCCCGGGGACAGCCCAGGTGCAGTGATGCTGAGCACCATGCTGAAACGAGGCCGGAGCCGAGAGTTCTGATCCACTTGGAGCACCTGTCGAATCGCGTTGCAAGAGCTGCAAGATGCTGTCAGGAAGTGGAAACACTTCAGACGAAGCCGCCGACCCGGAGGTAAATGTCTCTGCCCGGCCAGCTGCAAGCTCTGAGTTGCTCGTTCCGATGCCTCCCGATCCCAGGGCCAACTGGTTTTCAAGTGTCTAAGAGACTTGTAGGTGGAAAGGGCCTCGGCCTTGGCCCTGTCTGCGCCGAGGTTGAGGGCTGGGAGTCCGTCCTGGTAGACGGCCAAGCTCTCTCGGAGTTTGTCCGCGCCGCAAAGTCAGCTTCCGGACCTTCTGGACCCGACCATGGTAGGATTCTGGAAGCTGCACCAGAAGTTGACTACTTGAGCGACGCAGAAATGCACGTGTCGAGGATTGAAGGCATGGTCCGTTGCAGCTGCCTTGAGAAGCCCTGGCCTGCTTTTGGTTGCATGAAGTGGCCATGGATTCATCAGCTTACTATATGAACAGACCTCATTTTTCATGACTTTTGACAGAACCGCCCTACTTCCTCAATGAGCTCCTTGCCGCGCTGCTGGATATTCTGAGTATTATTCATCCTAAAGAAAATTATAATTATTTGGTTGAGAATTCTATAGCATCTTCTGATGCTCATAGAACTTATATAGAATTGGTTAATTAGACAATTCATTTCGAGATTAAGATACCTATATAAATATAAGTATTAATTTTTCTTGATTAAGATTTCCTTTTTGCTTCATATATATATATATAATTTTACTATATTATAGATTTATTATTGATTCTTTAGAAATTTATATATTTCAAGTTTATATATATACAATTAAAGGTACTTATTTAATTATGTTATTTATTTACATGTCATATAATAATTTGATTTTTGCCGATATTTCGTTTATTTACTCGAAAAAACGAAGTATTACCACTGACCCTTTTTCGTGCGGCCACCTTCCGGGCAAGCATTTCCTCGAGGTTAGGAAGGGGTTTACGAACATGTCTCTTAGTGAGAGCCCTGGGAGTTGTGTTTCGAGGCGTTGCCCTTTCATGCGACTTGGGGAAGTGTCGCGCCTCTAAATTTCTAGGAAATTTGGAGTCTCGGGCTTATTGTCTTGTTCGGCCTCCAGACTTTTGAGAAATTTTGTTAAATTTCTTGAGGATTTAGAGTTGTTAAATTTCTAGAAAATTTAGAGAATGGATGTAGAGTGCCTCCAAGCTTCGCTTTATGTCTTCGTGTGCGACGTTTGCAGAGAACCAAGCTTCACTTTATGTCTTTATATGCGAAGTTTGCAGAGAATCTCGTGAAATCTGGCTCCATGAAGCATAGATGGAATAAGCAACTAATGATGGCAACTTGTTCACGCATAGTGTAGCGTTTCGAGACGTCTTTCTTCCGGAGATGCTGGTTTGAGCGTTGCAGCAAGGCGCAACTGAGCAATGGAATGGGACGGAGAGGATGAGACGGAAGGCGGGGGGATGGGAGACAGTACGGGACGGAGGGGCGGGACAGAAGAGATGGGAAGTCGGAAGGAGGGACGGCAGGGAAGGGACGGGATGGAGGGGACGGGA
>CAJNJA010007567.1:0-10979 GCA_905231915.1 Symbiodinium necroappetens
TGCAAGAACCGTTCACTGCGAGGGCCGCGAGGAGTTGCTGATCCGGAGGGGCAGTACATCATGGCGAGGATCAGAGAAGTTCGAAGGGCGTTGGCTTCGGAGATTCAGCTTGAGCATCAAACTGTGACAAGATGGCAATTTTCCGTGACAAGTCATATCATTGTTGTTCTCACAATACAAATCTGCAGGGCAGCTGTAGCAGAAAGCAATGAAAATTCAAAGTTGTTGTCCACACACACAAGGTGGCTTATAAGGTCGCACACAAGCTGTCCCAAGAATTCGCACTGCACACAAGCTTCACACCGCACACAAGACAAGGTCTACATCACACATGGCTCGCTCGCATACATACACACACTACAAGGCTTGCTCAAGACACTCGCGCCTAAAGCATTTGCACACAACACAAGAATTGCTCACCGCCATCTCAGCTAGACACAGCTAGTACATACTACACATACATACCTCGCACATCACTGACTACACAGGTTTCACCACACTCAAGCTACACAACAAGCGATTTACTAGACAATCAACTGTTTAGTCCTCTTCCTGCTGCTAATCAAGTAAAATCACACCTAGTTTTTTTTCTGGAGTGTGTGTCGGTGTGTCGTTCAAGGGCCTCTTTTTCTCACACACAGACACATTGAACATCAGCACAGCATATTCCAATCAGTCTTGACTTGCACAGCACCTGTTAGAGCAGGTATCAAGGGCCTCTAAAGGCAGGCAGGGACAAGGACCAAGAGCCTCCAAAGCTCCAAATCCCTGTGTTTTTATTGGTTTTTCGCTCCTTTTAAACCCTAAACCCTAAACCCACACTTCTCGGCTGTGACGTGGAACGATTTCAACTTGCAAATCATCCGCACTGAGTTGTTCATATTGTGCCAGCTCTTCTGCAACACAGAATATCACTATCCTGTGTATCCCGAGAAGCCGGACCACTGCAAACACGTGCTCATCCCAGAATGCCTGACCATGTCTTCCCAAGCTTCGGACCACGAAGGGCACAGTTGCCCCAAACGTAGGGAACCCTTGCAAGTTTGTTCCCCACATTCGGTGTGGGGGTTGTTGGAAGTCAACAACTCAGCTAAACTCAGCTACTTTTCCAAGCCCTCCCTAGAATGTCCAACCCCGAACAATACCCTAGAGCGGGGGTGTGATAACGCGCGGGTGTGTGTGTGTGTGCGTGTGTGTGTCTGTGTCTGTGTCTGTGAATGTGTTTGTGTGTGTGTGTGTCTCTGTGTGTGTCTCTGTGTGTGTCTCTGTGTGTGTCTCTGTGTGTGTCTCTGTGTGTGTTTGTATATGTGTTTGTGTGTGCTTGTGTATGCTTGCGTGTGTGTTTGTGTGTGTGTGTGTTTGCGTGGGTGTGCGTGCGCGTGTGTGACTGTGTGTGACTGTGTGTCTCTGTGTGTGTCTCTGTGTGTGTGTGTGTGTCTGTGTCTGTGTGTGTCTGTGTCTGTGTGTGTCTGTGTGTGTGTGTGTGTCTGCCTGTCTGTCTGTCTGTCTGTCTGTCTGTCTGTTTGTCTGTCTGTATCTGTGTGTGTGTTTTTGTGCTTTTGTGTTTGCGTGTTTGGGTGTTTGCGTGTTTGCGTGTTTGGGTGTTTGTGTGTTTGTGTGTTTGTGTGGTTGTGTGCTTGTGAACTGTGTGTTTGTCTGTTTGTCTGCTTGTCTGGTTGTCTGCTTGTCTGCTCGTCTGTTTGTCTGATTGTGTGTTTGTGTGTTTGTCTGTTTGTGTGTTTGGGTGATTGTGTGTTTGTGTATTTGTGTGGGTGTGTGGGTGTGTGGGTGTCTGTGTGCGCGATTGTCTGTCTCTGTGTGTGTGTGTCTGTGTGTGTCTGTGTGTGTGTGTGCGCGTGTGTGTGGGTGTGTGGGCGTGTGACGGTGTGTGCGTCTGTGCGTTTGTGCGTGCCAAAACCATGGTGAAGGCAACGGCCGCTTGCCTTCAGCGTGTGTTTTTGACACCAAAGCCATGGTGAAGGCAACGGCCGCTTGCCTATGTATATGTATATATGTATCTATATATATATATGTATCTGCATACATGCATACATACGTTTACATACATTTACATACATTTACATACATTTACATACATTTACATACATTTACATACACTTACATACATTTACATACATTTACATACATACATGCATGCATGCATACATACATACATACATGTATGCATACATACATACATACATACATACATTTATACATTAGCATGCATGCATGCATACATACATACAGATAGATAGACAGACAGATAGGTAGATAGATAGATAGGTAGGTACATAGGTAGATAGACAAAGACAGAGACAGAGAATACATTTGCATGCGTGCATGCATGCATGCATGCATACATACAGATAGATAGACAGACAGATAGGTAGATAGATAGATAGATAGGTACGTAGGTACATAGTAGAGACAGAGAGAGCGAGAGAGAGAGAGAGAGAGAGAGAGAGAGAGAGAGTGAGAGAGAAAGACAGACAGATAGATAGGTAGATCGATGGATCGACAGATCGATCGATAGATAGACAGATAGATAGATAAATGGATATACGATAGGTCGATAGATCAATGATTCGATTGATCTACAGATCGATAGATCGAAAGAAAGAGAGACAGACAGACAGACAGACAGACAGACAGACAGACAGACAGATAGATAGATAGATAGAAGGATAAATAGATAGATAGCTAGAAGGATAAATAGATAGACAGATAGATAGATAGATAGATAGGCAGGTAGGTAGACAGGTAGGTAGACAGACAGATAGATAGATAGATGGATAGATTAAGGGAACGAGAGATAGATAGATGGAAAGACAGTATATACATGTGTATATATATACATACAGACATGCATGCATACATACATGTTTACTTACTTACATACTTACATACTTACATACTTACATACTTACATACTTACATACTTACATACGTACATACTTGCATACTTACATACTTACATACTTGCATACTTACATACTTACATACTTACTTACGTACTTACTTGCTTACTTGCTTAGTTGCTTACTTACTTAATCACTTTTGAACATATATATATATATGCATACACATACTTATATATATATATATATTCATGTATATGTGGGGTGTCTTCTCTTATGGGTTTTCGAGTTTCCAGGAGAAGATTGTCTTATGGGGCTTACTACGTCCCGAAAGCCTAAACCCTGAACCGAGGGTTGAAGCCCCTCGGGTAGTTCTCGAAATTAGGGTCCCCTGTTGGGGTATTTTTTCATAAGGGAGCCGTACTATAGTGGGGATCCCAAAAGAGGAGCCAAATTTAGAGAACTACCCCCTTAGAGAATCGCTCTTCTTGGAACTTGGGGTCTCGCCACTTGGCTCCAACAGCCGTCCAACAGCCGACACCAACCCGTACACACGGCGCAGTGAGAAAGAAGCCTGGCTAAATAACAAGACGAATGCATGTTGCATCATTTTCGAACAACAAAACACGAGAACAGGCCGAGATTCGTTGCTTTTCTTGGTCTTGCATACTATCACGATCCTCATTCCCTGCTTTGACAAATCATGGCACTGCGGTTCACGCAAAGCTGCCCTAGCAAATCCGGAAGTGAGGGTGCCGTAGGGGCCCTAGGCCCTACCTAACCTCTAAACCCGGGGTTTAGGGTTTAGGGGTTTAGGGGTTTAGGGGTTTAGGGTTTAGGGTTTAGGGTTTAGGGTGGGTTTTGATGATTTTGGGCTTTGGTTCTAGGGTCTAGGTTTGAAGGTGTTGTCCCTTGCCTTGCATTTGTAGTTGATAACCCCTGAACCCTAAAGGGGTTGTTCTCTTAATTAGGGCCCCTTTGTAGGTCCCGAACATAGTACGGCACTCTTTGAAAAAGGACCCGAAAACGAGGCCCTAATTCAGAAAACTACCCATAGGATCCCCATTATGAATACTACTCAACCTAAACCCTAAACTTAAACCCGAAACCCCTAAGCCCTAAACCCCTTTATCACAGGAGGACTCTGCACCTGGTGTGGGGTGCAACCGACCCCTGGAGACTTTTGAAAAGCACTGAAACGCCCTCGAATATTGGGGCCCTCGATGATTAGAATAGGGCTTTGGGGGGGGAGGGTATGATATACTAGAATTCTATATAATTACAATAGGGTTTTGGCGGTATACTATACTATAATTGTAAATAAGTAGAATAGGGTTGTGGGCTATACTATACTACAACTATAAACAATTCGAATAGGGGTTTTGATTTACTATGCTATAATTATAAATAAGTCGAATAGTAGGGTTTCGGGGTATACTCTGCTATGAAGATAGTGTTGGTAATTATTTAGGCCCCTATATTACAAACATTTTTAAAAAAAACCTGCGAAAAACCTACCTCCTACATGCCCATTAGAAACCGCTCGAGGGTCGTGTAGGTTTTTGCAAGTGTTATGATGTAAAGCCGTAAAGGGCTTCGGGAATAGGGCTTTCAGGGCGCAGGGCTTTGGACTTTATGCTCGGGCGTGGCGTTGCAGACGGCGGTTTCCCAAATTTCAGGGTACTCGTCGGCTAGAGATGAATGAGACTTTGCTGCTTAAGAAAAGACGCCGAAGCAGTTCATCCCAAAAGAACGAGCCGTATTCATCCATGGCTCATGTGCAAGTGCAGCTCCGCCGCCTTCTTTTCCAACTCCATCGTGGCAACTTCCTGCCCGAAAAGCCAACATCCCTAAACCCTAAACCCTAAAGCCTAAACCCTAAACCCCAAACCCTAAACCCTAAACCCTAAAGCCTAAACCCTAAACCCTAGACATCCAGGTTTTGAAAGTTCCGGGTTGGAGCCCGTAAACGAACCCTGACGACCTCTTGGAATCCTCGACCCGGAAGCCCGAAACTCGAGAACAAAAAATCGCGAAAAGGTCCCAGAAGACATAGCGACGTGCATGCGCATATTCATTCTATCTATATAACTAGATATTATATAATTATTCTACAGAGAGCACGAGAGAGAGAGAGCGAGAAAAAAAAAAGATAGAAAGATGTATAATTCTTAGAGTCTAAGGCCTAGGGTTTAGGGTTTGGGAGTTGGAAGGTCGGGGGTTCGCCCCCTATCCAGAAAGGGACTGGAGCGGTACTGTAGGGGCCTTAATAATTACAACAGGGTTTCGGGCTCCTGTATAATGTAGTTATGATCAGGAACCTAAGGAATAATATGGGAAATTATTTAGGCTTCTGTTGGGGGGCCTGGCATTTCCATGGTACAGAAACGGGTTCAGGGTTTCGCGGTGAAGGTGAAGGAAGGCTACGACAAGGGGGATTGAACCCTGAACCCGGAACCCTGACACAACATTCTCTCAAAGTCTGCATCCTGGAACCTACGAAACCGATTTTCAAGAACCCTGCAAAGAATGAAAGACTCGAACGGTTTGCAAAATCCCGTCCTATTGCATCTTGGTTCTCGTCTGTGCTAAAGCTTGTTGCGAGAATGGCACGTACTCCAGATTGGATTGTGTATACATCTATGTGTTCACCTTATATATTTATGTTTTTGTATTCATATTTACACCCATATATATATTTATATTTATATTTATATACATATACATATACACAGACAGAGCTATATGCATGTATACAAACACGTAAAGATCTACATCCACATACTACACATAGAACCTTACGCAGAAACATACCACGCATGAGTACTCGAATAGATCCACAAATTGAAAACGGAGACGTAGACGTACGGACCTACCTTCCTACCTACCTGCCTACCGACCTACCGACCGACGTACCTTCCGACCTACCTACCCACCTACCTCCCCACAGGCATGCATGAATATACACGGATGGGTATGTGCATCTGTGTAGGTGTTGATTGTTCGGGGGGTAGGGTAGGGACATGCATGATCTGAACAGGCTTCGCGGCTTGGTTGAAACTTATTGACAGAGTTTCCTTTACAATTTACCCTAAACCCTAAACCCTAGACCCTGAACCCTAAACCCTAAACCCTAAACCATGAGGCATGCTTAGGGTGTAGGGCACGGGGGTAGGATCCTCCTACACCGTAAACCTGCCTGTTGGTAAGTGGTGGAGTTGATTTGCCCAAGGACGCAGACCATGAAGATGACCACGATCACCTGGCGGTGTGGGTTTCGGGTTTGGGGTTTAGCGTTGTCTTCGAGCACCTTCCGTTTTAAAGACTTATACTCATCAGAATCAAGAACCCCAGAAAGGTAGCTTATTCAGGATCTTGGCAAATACTATCCCCTAACCCCACGTTGGATCACCGGCTAGGAGTGAAAGTGCACCAAGCAGCCCCCAGACCCTACCCCAAGCAAACCAAACCCTCAAGGGTTTAGGGCTTAGCGTTTAGGGCTTTATGGTTTTAGGGTTTAGGCTTTAGGGTTTAGGGGTTTAGGGTTTAGGGTTTGTAAAGTCCTAAAACTTGCCATAACCCCCACCCCTAGTCTAAACAGTACACCTCACAGTTTTTTCTGACAAAACCTGATGATACGGGTAAAGCCTAAAACCTAACCAACATAAACCCCAAACCCTCGTGCCCGACAAATGTTAACACGGTCTTGTCATAAGCAGATTTGTCAGCCATGCAACGCGAAACCGCTACACCCTTATACTGGCCCTTGGGGTAGCCTTATAATACCTTCCTTTCGGTACCCTTATCGTAATCCTACAGGAACCCTTCTACTAACCTTGATGGTAGCCCTCAAAATAACCCTTATAGTACCCTACATAGTAGCCCATTTTTCATTTTGCATAATATCAATTATAGTGCTCTGTGAATAACCCCTCTCTAAAAGTTACCAGCCCTTATAGTAAGCCTTATCGTACCATTATAGTAACGGGTAACTCTAAACCCTAAACCCTAAGCTCTGAAGGTAACGTGCGCCTGAATGACCATACAATTATGGCACGGTCCATGGGGTGCGTAACATTTGCAAAAACGGTGTAAACGTGGGGCTGTGTGCAGTTGTTTTACGAAAAGGTTCGTTTGCTTAGTCAGTACAGTTTTTGTTCCGGTGTGTCGAGGCACGAAAACGCTGGCCACATTCCGATTGCCAATTGTGCCGGCCTCTTTTTCCACAAATTTATTCTTGTTCTGGCGTCTGCCAACTGACTAAGGTCCGTCGAAAGCTGCTGCTTTGGAGTATTGAAAATGGAACATGAAGGAAAAGCGATAAGCACCATGGCGGTGCATGTGATGATGATGATGATGATGTTGATGATGATGATGATGATGACGATAATGCTGATGATGACGATGATGATGATGATGATGCGGATGCACATGTTGATGATTTGAAAGTATTGTTCTTACCTCTGTAATGTGTGTCGAAGCATGATGATGATGATGATGATGATGGCCTGCCTTTTGATGATATAGAGGTGAAGTGGATGTCATAACCCCCTCACCCTACCCCACCCCACCCCCAAAAACCACGACGGAAGCCTTCAACCGGCAATAAACCTGCCAACACGCCCTGGTCATTACGGCACGAGCCTGAACCCTGAACCCCTAAACCCCTAAACCCGTAACCCCTAAACCCCTAAACCCATAAACCCCTAAACCCTAAACCGCTAAATCCTAGACCTACGACTCTCCGGCCTCGTTCACGAAGATGCCCAGGCAGTCTACCCAGCTGCCTTGCGGAAGACCTCTGAAGAAGGGCTTTGGGTTTTCGGGTGTCGGGCTTAGGGTGTACTGTAGGGGCCTTAATAATTAGAATAGGGCTTTGGGCTCCTTCATAGTATAATTATAATAAAGAACCTAAGGAATAATATAGGTAATTATTTAAATTAGGCTTCTATAGTAGGGCTGAGGGGGTTTTAGGGTTTAGGGTTTAGGGTGTAGGTCTTAGGGTTTAGTATTTAGGGTTCAGGGTGTAGGGTTTAGGGTTCGGGGCTTAGGGTGTAAAGCTTAGGGTGTGTGGATTCGGGTTTCGGGCTTAGGGTGTACGTAGGGCTTAGGGTGCAAAGCATCGACCCTACTGAATCGCCGCATGCTTCGGAAATCTGTGAAGCAGTGTTCAGGGATGGTTCGACTCTAGGGCCTGGCCACATCAAACCCTAAACCCTAAACCCCAAACCCTAAACCCAAAACCGCCTAAACCCCAAACCCTGAACCCCAAACCCTAAACCCTAAACCCAAAGCCCCACGTCAAGCACCGCTGCGCGATTGAGAGTGATGTGGCTCATCCCTCACAGCCAGAACCCTTTATTCAAGGCCCGAAAACCTGAACGAAAGTGCGCGAATACCCCAAACGCTTAAGGCTTAGGGTTTAGGGTTTACAGTATAAGGTTTAGGGTATCGGGTCTAGGGTTTAGGGTACCCTAAACTCTAAACCCTAAACCCTCAACCCTAAAGCGTCAAATTGTCAAAGTGACGGCTGCAGCCGACCGCCACGAAGGCCGGCAGCAGGAGAAAGTTGACCCAGGCCTGGCAGGGTTGAGGGTTTAGGGTTTAGGGTTTAGGGCGTCGCGATGATTTTTCGCTTGGGTTCTCAACTCTGCAATAGCACAGTCTCCCTCCCCTCAAGGGAACCCCTACAAACCCTACTACTTCCTCGTACCCTCAAGAAGCCAAACCCGAAACCCTAAACCCTAAAACCCTAAACCCCTAAATCCCTAAAACCCTAAAACCCTCAACCCCTTAACCCTAAACCCCTAAACCCCTCAACCCCCCTAAGCCCTAAAGCCCTAAACCCTAAACCCCCCAAAAAACCCTAAAACGGAGCTCGCTTTGGCCCAGGCGCCGCGAAGGTGGGGTCTGGGGAGAAAGAGCCGATGAAGAAGCGGCCAGCGTAGTTCGCAGGCACGAACCTCCGAGGGCTTCCACTGGGTTTAGGGAGGGTTTAGGGTTTAGGGTTTAGGGTTTAGGGAATTTAATTCAGTTACCATAATAGGGCTTCCATGGAGGGTGTTTAGGGCTTTCGTAGGGTGTAGGGCTGGGTTTATGAGGGTTTAGGGTGTGGGGTTTGGGGGCTTTAGGGGTTCAGGCTTTAGGGGTTTAGGGGTTTAGGGGTTCAGGGGTGCAGGGGTTCGGGGGCTGACATAGGGGTTTAGGGGTCAGGGCGCACGAACCTCGGAAGGTTCCTTTGAGGCTTCCTTCCCCTCAGGATCTGTAGCGGGCTCGTTCAAGGCTTCCTTCAGGAGCTTATGGTTTCAGGGCTCCGTGTATAGCTCGAATATAAGTAAACTCTAGGCTTACCGACAGGCTCCCTAGCAGTTCCTTTTTCGTGGCTTATACTTAGGATCCTACAAAGTAATCCCAAAAAGGAACTACTATTAAGCCTATGGGTAGCCCCTAAACCCTAAACCCTAAACCGTAAACCCTAAACCCCAAACCCCAAAACTACTATGGAGCCTATGGGTAACCCTACAACACAAAGATGCCCTTCAGAACGTCTTCGCGAAAATCTCGCTGCAGGGTCTCCACAGAGAAGCATGATCTTCAACCCTAATTTCTGTTGATGACATATATCCTGCATCACCTTAAGGCCTTAGGGACCCTAAACTATGGGAATTATGGGTCATGCAGGATTTATACTGTTGATGAAACAAATCCTGCATTACACTCAAGGACCCTAAGCTATGGGAATTATGGCATATTCCTGGCTTTATGCAGTGATATAATAAAACCCTGCATTACCCTTAAGGACCCTAAACTATGGGAATTCTGGGTAATGCATTAAAACAATTTATATCATCAACCGTAGGACCTGCTTAGTTTGGGTTAGGGGTGTAGGCTCCTAGACCCTAAACCCCTAAACCCTAACCCCTAAACCCTAAACCCTAAACCCTATCCAAGGAACAGCTCAGGAAGGTCTTTCCGGTTCACCAAGCCGACGACGTTGATCAGCACCGTGATGGCCCTGGGCTGGAGATCGGTGGGGTTTAGGGTTTAGGGTTTTGCCCCGTCGTGCTAGGAGGTAGGATTAGGGGACCCTTGGGGATATAGACCCTCTCAATAAGGTCCCTTTTAAGAGAGCCAAAAATAGGGTTAAGAAGGGTCCCCCTCTGAGGGGTCTCCATAATACTACCTAGGACTTGCAGTACTTAAAGCTTTTCGGGTTTGGGGTTTAGGACTTGGGGTTCAGGATTTAGGATTTGCAGACAGAGAGAGACCGCAAATTTGAACTTACAACATATCACACCCCTCTATCACTCGGAATGTTGGCTGTTGGCTCTCTGGGCATAGGAAGAGCGCCCTGCACATTCGTGGAAGAAGCTGATTGAAACTGCATCAACCTTACAACCCTACTAAACCCTAAATCCCAGACCGCTTTAGGGGTTCTAGGGTTTAGGGCTTCCGGTTCAGGATTGCCTAAACCGTACATAGCCCTGATAAGACCAAGGCCCGCGCTGAATAGTCCTTGGTGAGAGGTTGCACCCGCAGGTCGTAGCCCATCGGAGGCACATCCTTTGATGCTCAGATGCTTCCTGCTTAGCCCTAAACCCTACACTAACCCTAAGCCCTAAACCCCAAACCCCTAAACCCTACAACCCCAAACACCCTAAACCCTCAAGTTCAGACTTCTTAGGCTCCTTAGCAGTTCCTTTTTGCGGTTTATACTTAGGATCCTACAAGGTAGGTCCCAAACAGGAACGACTAAGGAGCCTATGGGTATGGCTTATCCTGATTGCAGCTTTCAGGATCTGGGCAGTTCTCTAAAATACGGTGCCTTTTTGGGTCCTGTTTCAAAGGAGTGCCGTACATATTGGGGTCCCTTTTGGGGTCCTTTTTTGGGTCCTGTTTCAAAGGGTGCCGTACCATATTGGGGGACCTGGAAAGGGACCCTAATTTAGAGAACTACAGTACCCGTTTGGGATCCGGCTCAGCGCTGTGGTCGGAAGTCTGTGGCTGTGGCGGAGTTCCACGACCCTCCACGTCTCCCAAAAGGTCTGGGAGTACCTACATGGGTTAGGGGTTTGGGGTTCAGGGTTTAGGGTTTAGGAATGGGGTTTAGGGTTTAGG
>CAJNJA010007568.1:1650-12831 GCA_905231915.1 Symbiodinium necroappetens
TCTGGGGTTTAGGGTTTTAGGGTTTGGAGTTTAGGGTTTGGGGTTTAGGGACCCTCCTGCATTACCTTAAGGACCGTAAACTATGGGAATTATGGTATATTCCTTATTATGGGTACTGCAGGATGTAACTCATCAACCGTATTTGCCTAACCCCTATCCTCGTCTCGGAGGATTTAGCGCCTTATGCTTTCGGTTCAGGGTCTGATGGGTGAGGGCTTGGGGTTTAGCACTATAAAGCTCTCTAGGGAGTAAGGCTTCGTCCTACATCCTTGCGAAAACATCAAATCCCTAAGCTCAAAGATCGCAAATCCTTTGGCCCAGTCGATGTTGCAATGGAGATTGTTTGTATTCTGCTTAATATTCACTACTAGTAGAACTTATCGTCATGGTATTTATAGTTGTCGTGGGAGCAGCGGCAGCAGTAGTTTCTGGCCGTGATTGTGGACGCGGCAGTGGCAGTAGCAGTGGTAGCAGTGGTAGCAGCGGCAGCACTAGCTGGAGTAGCAGGCACCAAGTCCATCTCCAACAACAGCAATGTCCTGCTGCGGTTGTTCCTACTGCCCCCCACCCCGTGAGGTACTGGTGGAGCTATACTACGGGCCCTGCGTTTCGTGGTTGCAGGACTGGAAGCGTAACAGGCTTTGGCATCATAAACCATACCCCTCAAAAATATAGGACCCATATAGAAGCCAGGAAGTAACCCTTACCGTATCCAGCCCTTAAGAACCCTATAAGTAACCCGTATAGTATCCTGTGTTAAGGACCCCGTAAAGACACCCTGAGACAAACCCTTTCTGTATTCTTCAAAGGATCCTAATCTCTAAACCCTGTAAATCCCAAACCCGAAACCCTAAACCCTAAGTCCTAAACCCCAAACCCTATAAACCCCCAAACCCTAAACCCAAAGCCCTAAACCCTTTTCCCTACAAAGCGCCCCGAAGGAAAGCGAATCGAAAGCGACGAGCCGCTTCTCCGCACAGTCCGTGGCATCGACTCGCTCCTCCGGGAGCCTGGGTTTAGACTGAGCTCCACGTTAAGGGTTACTTATACGTACCCTAAAAGGGATCCTTATTGTTACTGTTTAGGGTTTAGGGTTTAGGGTTAAGGGTTACTGTTAGGAAACCTCGGGGCTCTCTATATGGATCCTAATACTTTGGGGTTATAGGACCAGGGCTTCTTAATCAGGTTCCTGGGCTACTGTTAGGGCTATATAAGGGCCTAAGGTTAAGGGTAGGTTTTAGGGTTTCGGGTTTAGGGGTTTAGGGGTTTAGGGGCTTGGGGGTTTAGGGGTCTAAGGGTTTAGGGTATAAGGGTGATCCGAAAAGCCGGGGTTCTACTTCCTGGATCCTCCCCAAAAGGTTCGGAGAAGAGCATCATGGCGTCGGGAGAATTATGGGATCCTTAAGGGAGGGGTTCTAAGAGGGGTATGTAACCCAATAATCCCCAATTCTCCCTGGGGCTCCCTTAGGTTCCCTAAAGCTCCCTAAGGATCCCTAGGACCCTCCCCGCTTGGGGCTTCAGTGTTTTAGGGTTTTAGGGCTTTAGGGCTGTAGGGCTTTAGGGTTTTAGGGTATTAGGGTTTTAGGGTTTAGGGTTTAGGGATGAAGGTTTGCCTGCCTGCTTAAGGAAGAATAGAAATAGAAAACCATATTAAGGAACCCTAAACCCTACCTCCGGCCCAAAGGACCTACCTTTCTAAGGAGCTCTATAATATATAGAAACCATAATAAGGAGCCTAAAGAGGTAGGTCCTTTCGGCTGCAGGTAGGGCCCCTATAGTGGAGTTTGAGCTTACGCTTCTTGCTTTTGAACGCCTTCTTTTCCGTCGGATGGAGCTCCCAACATTTGGAACTCCACAGTAGCGGAAGGCTCTAAGGGCGTACGTTTGGAGTTGAGGGTTTAGGGTTGAGGGTTTAGGCATTAGGGTTTAGGGCTTGCGGCCTTAGGATCTAGTGCCTGGGGGTTTCGTGTCTAGCGTTTGGGGTCTAGGTTCTAGTGCCGCGGCTTCAGGGTTTAGGGTCTAGGACCTACTTCGGGTACATGTTCTAGGGCTTGGGGCTTCAGGGTTTCGGGCTCAGTGTCTAGGCTTCGGCTCGAGCAATAGCTGCATGACATTTTGTCGCGCGCAGCGCACGGAGTGATAGAGCTCTGAGGGAAGCTCTGAAGCGAACCACGAATAGGCGGATAGGCTCTGTGCTGGTACCCAGATGCCCCAAAGGAGCTAAACATTAAACCTTAAACCCCTAAACCCCTAAACCCCTACATCCCGAAACCCTTAACCCTAAAACTCCGAACCCCTAAACCCCTTTGGAACCCAGATTCTCAAGGACTGAGGCGTCTGCACGTCGCTTTCTCTGACGGAAGACAGCGCTTTGGACATGTGAACTGCGCGGTTCACTAGGTTGTGACCTCAGTTTGAGCATGGAGGGCTGTGTCTGAGTCTTGGGGATATGGCTGCTAACGTGTATCTCCATGTATGTGTATATGTGTGTATATATATATATTATATTATATATATGCATATATACATGCACATATATATATATGTATGTATATACGCCTACATACATGCATGCATACATACATCCAGTCAGGCAGGCGGGCAGGCAGGCAGACAGGCATGCGCATATATGCACATCTATTCTGTATATGCATACTTCCGTGTATAGCTACCTGAAAAGCTTACATTTACAGCTACGCTTACTTTTACATCTATATCTATACCTATAGCTATGTAGTTGATGTCTATATCTGTAGACATATCTATATGAAACTTTATACTTGTATGTAATATGGTTGTCTATATGTACAGTTATTTATATATAGTTCTCTATGCTTATGTTTATGTATGTCTGGGCATACACACAGACCCATGTCCCTCCTTGGTTGCGACCTCCCGACATGCGTTGGACCCTTCGGGAATCCGAATTTTTGGTCAACAGGTTGCAGAAGCCTCTGAACCTACACTTAAGCAAGTTTAGGGTGTAGGGTTTAAGGAATACAAGTTAGAATCTTGGCCCCTTGTTGAGAGTTCCTGAGTGGGTTTGTCATGAGCGATTTTCACCCCCTCCCCGCACCCCCATCCCGAACTCGCGACCTCAAGGGCCAGATGGCCCAAGGCACGGCAAAAACGATTTCAGGATCCAAAGTGCTTGTGAAACCATAATATATGGGCCTGAAGAATAAGCCAAGGCTCTGGGGTGTATTTTGCTACGATGAACCCAACTGAACAATGTTAGTGAGTACCCAAGCTTCTATACTAAACTCTTGACCGTAGACGAAAGCTTCTGAAGGGGCGCCTCGTTGTCTGGGCGCTTGGCGCTCCGCTTAGGAAGTTGGGCAGTGCTGCGGCAAGCAAATCCCCAGCAAAGCCGAGTTGCCAATCTCGGTCCCAACGCAATCGCGCTGTAGTACAAAATTGAAGTGCTCTCTCGCCTTGCGTGGCTGCTGTGTTGCTTTGACGGCGCTTTTCCTTGGGGCTGCAGGGTTTAGGCTTTTAGGGTTTAGGGCTTAGGGTTGCTTCAGAGAAGCTGTTGGTGGGAGGCGCAAGAGCTGGCGCCTAAGTGTGGGTCTTTGATCTGACAAATCTTGCAAAAACACAAGGTTTTTTGCTTTTTGGGCTTGAGGGTTTAGGGTTTAGCCGTAGGGTCACCCTAAACCCGAAACCCTAAACCCACTCAGACCAAACAAAGCCCCAACGAAGTAGTGGCAAATGGGAGAGTCAAGAATGCCTCGCAGCAACCCTTCTTGCATGAAATATAGGGGCCCGGTACTCAGATCTTCCTACAAATACCACTTGATTAAGGAATAATTATACCTTTAAGGTAGAATAGGATCCCAAACGGATTTTTTCAGAAGCCTTCCTTAGTTAAGGTGTTTTGGAAGATCTGGGCAGTTACCAATTGCTATCCCTTAGGGCTCCGTAATGTAACTCTACTATCAACGACACCCCGCAACCCCAATCTATGTATTGAGGCCACGATATTCTTCCCGACGGCCGTGGGGAGTGCAGGACTCTGCCCCACCACTGCAATAACCCTAAACCCTAAACCCTAAACCCCTAAACCCTAAACCCCTAAACCCCCAAACCCCTAAACCCCTAAACCCTAAACCTGGACCGGAGCCCGAAAACACTCGCGGATCCCGTCACACACGATCGCTGCTTCAGGATCCCGGTGATCACACGGCTGATGATGATGATGATGATTGATATATATATATATATATATATATGCATATGAATCCTGCATGACCCATAATAAGGAAGATTCCATAATTCCCATAGTTTAGGGTCTTTACGGTAATGCAGGATTTATATCATCAACAGTAGTTCAGAGGATCTTCCGGACTTCGGAAATTCCCCCGAAATCTTCACCCTGATACCCTCAGACCGGGCTGATAAACTCAAACTCTCAACTCGACGGTGTTGGGGTTAGGATTTAGGGGTTTGGTGCTTTAGGGCATTCGGAGTTAAGGGCTTGGGGTGTTTAGCGTGTTAGGGTCTAGGGCTTTGGGAGTTTAGGTGCTTATCGGGGTCTAATTCCAGCAAAACCGGGTTTTGGGTTTAGGGGTTAGGGTTTAGGGGACCCTAACCCGCCGCCTCCTTCATGAGCTACCCTCAACCCTAAAGCCCTAAACCCCTGAACGCCGAAACCCCCTAAACCCTAAACCCTAGACTCGTCTAGACCCTAAACCACCGCCTCCTTCCTTCAAGGATACCCTACAGGAACCCTTAAGGTTTAGGGTTTGGGGGACCCTAAACCGCCGCCTCCTTCATGAGCTTGATGGTGCCCCAGCCCTCTTGGTTGGGCAGCGCCAGGTGGGCCGTCTGCAGTGCCCGCAGCAGCGGTGAGCAATAGATCTGCCTGAGACTGGAGTTTCTGCTACGTCAGATTAAAGCATGTTCTATATTTCTCCACTGAGTACCTATCTATCTATCTATCTATCTATCTATCTATATACTTATATACTTATATACATAGTATATATATATATGTATGTATGTATATCGATTTATTTATCTGTATCTCTATCTATCGAACCTACGAGAAGCCAATCCCTGCAGGGCCTACAGTGTCGCACGTCTGGGATGTCGTGCTCAGAGTTTACAGTTCAGGGCCTCTCCCCCCAGAAACCCCAAAGCCGGGAGATATCCGACAAGTTAGAGACTTAAGCGGTTTCGGGTTCAGGGTTTAGGGTTTCGAGTTTAGGGTTCAGGGTTCAGGGTTCAGGGTTTAGGGATCAGGGTTTAGGGTGTAGGGATTCTGGGGTTTAGGGTTCAGGGTTCAGGGTTTAGCCAAAAAAGACCGGCTCGAAAGCCCATCTGCCTGAAAACCCCAAACCCAGGAACATCAAGCTACATCCTGGACCGTACTTTAGCCTGGCCTCGCACTTCGAGTAAACCTTAGACCCTAAACCCTCAACCACCTCCGACCGGAGCCCCCCAAGGGACGTTCCAATTCCTGAGCCTTTAGAATTGCAAACCGACCCCATAACATACTCCGACATCCTATTCTACTTCTTAAGGCCCCTGTACTACTTCCCTAAGTCCTATACCCTAAACAGCAATCACTAAACCCTAAACTCCAAACCCTAAAGCCTGCACCCTAAACCCTACACCCCAAACCCTAAAGCCTAAACCCTAAACCCTACACCCTACTATATCTCAGCCGGCTGCTGCTGCTGCGACAGAAAGCGCTCATAGAATCGCCGGATTCGATGTCGCTCAGCTTCGCCCCTGCACTTCAAGCAAGCTTAGACCTTTGACTAATAGTTTTAGGGTTTAGGGTTTGGGGTTTAGGGATCATTGACCTCTGACTAATAAACCCATCTCCCGCAGTAACCATTATATCAGGCATCCTAGTATTAAGGGCGCTGAAGGGCCTTTTGTCAGGGGCTTTAGTAACTAAGGGCGTCTACACGAAGCTTTCGATTGGATTGAAATGGAATGGACGCATGGGGCGACGTGCCTGCACCAGGACCAGAGGTGTTCGTGCTCATGTCATTCCACGGAGGCATTGTTGGCTTCTTGCTGAGGTCATTGAATGAGGTTGCTATGATAGCGGGACGAAGAAAGAGAGATGTATATGTGTATGTATACATGCATAAATATGCATATATAGCTGAAGCTAGGAAGCCCAGCTATTCAGTGCCGGAAGGAAGGCTCCAACCAAGAAGCTCCAAAAGCTATTTAGTCTGGAATTTAGGATATAAGGTGCAACGTTTAGACTCCAAAAGCCCATGAAGGGAAGTGGGGGAAATCGAATTAAGAGTCGTCACCTACCCTAAACCCTAAACCTAAAGCCCTAAATCCCTGAACCCTAAACCCTAAACCTGAAGGAAAGGCGGGGGCCTCGTACTTCGTACTTCACGAGATACGGTTGATGATACAAATCCTGCACTACCCCATAATAGGGAGTAGACATAATTCCCATAGCTTAGGGCCCTTACGGAAATGCAGGATTTCTATCATCAACAGTACCTCACAGAATGCCGTATTTACCGACCAGAAAGATGCAGGACAGAAACCCTGAAGCCCTAAACCCTAGACCCTTAAATCCTAAACCCTTAAACCCTTGGAAGGATGGAGAGCCAGAAACCTTGAAACCCCCGGAGCCCTAAACCCTGCACCCTTGAAGAATGGGTTTAGGATTTAGGGTTTAGGGTTCAGGGTTCAGGGTTAGGGTTCAGGGTTTACGGTCTAGGGTTTTTAAGGTTTTAGGGCTTAGGGTTTAGGGCGTTTAAGGTTTAGGGTTTTAGGGTTGAGGGTTTAAGTTTAGGGTTGAGGGTTCAGGGTTTAAGGTTTCAAGGTTTAGGGTTTCTGGGTTTAGGGTCTAGGGTTCTTGAGGTCTTAGAGTTTTTGGGTTTAGGGTTTAGGGGTTTAAAGGTTTAAAGGAGGGCCTCTTCACGTTGCCTGCCGCCTTACCGTGCAAGGCGCCATGAAACTGGTCCGGGCCACAGAGCCTCCGAGAGTGGGTCTCTGGAGCCCTAATAGGGTTTAGGGTCTAGGGTTTAGGGTTTAAGCTTTAAGGTTTAGGGTTTAGGGCTCTGGAGCCCTAATATAGGGTTTAGGGTTTAGGCTTTAGGGTTTAGGGCTTAGGGTTCTTATATAGTACCCGAAATAGTAGGATCCCTATTATAAGGACCCCCAAAATAAGGTAACAGAGCCTCCGAGAGTTCGTTTAAGTCTCTGGAGCCTTGGGGCTTGAGGGTTTAGGGTTTAGGAATTCAGGTTTTTTTGGGGCTTCTTGTGGACGTTAGGACTTTAGGGTTTTCATCTTTAGGGCTTTAGGGCTTTAGGACTTTAAGGCTTTCAGGTTTAGGGCTCTAGGGCTTTAGGGCTTTAGGGCTTTAGGGTTCTCGGCTTGGGGTTTTAGGGCTGGGAGCAGAGCCTTGATGCTTGAAGCGTCGTTTGCATGGGGTGTTTGGTCTAGCGCCTTGGTGTCTACAAGGTTTCTGAGTTGGTGTTTAGGGTTGAGGAGTATTCGGTTGTCTTAAATTGCGGTTTCTCAGCGGATCTTCCCACTGAACACATTCCGAGACCTTCTTTTAGGAGTGCTGATATTTGGAACAGGGCTCTGTGGTATGATCTATTATACGTAGCAAGAAAACCGCAGGAATAATATGGGTCATACTACACAATACAGTACATTACATTACATTGCATTGCATCGCAGTACATTACATTATTGTGCTTCTATCAGGGTTACACATAGCAGCTAGGATCGGGGCCGTAATAATTTAGGATATGGTTTGCAGTAAAGTACACTATGGGACTTTCCGAAAATTGGGGTACCTTATTTTGGGGTCCTTATAATAAGGATCCCACTATTTAGATTAGGGTACTGTATTAGGGTCCCCTATTTTCGGAAACCCCCCATTTAATCGCAAGGGTAATTGTTCAAAAGCGGGAAGGACCGGGAGGGTTCGGGACAGAGTTATCGTCAAGCCCACACGCTTCCAAAGAGAACCCCGGAAGAGTCAGACAGAGACTGAGACAGCTTCGCTCGATGATGCTGCAGTTCAGAGTAGAGGGATTGCTGCTCTTGGAGGATGATCAGAATATACAAAAGAAGGCTGAAGTTCTACTAGCTATTCCTTGCTTCCTGGTTTTTTGTGTACGAGAATGTACTCCAAGGGCTATTAACCCTAAACCCTAAACCCTAAACCCCCAAACCCCTAAACCCCTAAACCCTAAACCCCTCAACCCTAAACCCTAAACCCAAGGCCCATGCGGTACCCAACATGGCCTGACTTGCTCGATCTTCTGTCTCAGCTCCTGCGTCTGATGCACGCCCTCGTCCGAAATGGGATGGTCTGTGTGCCACACCTCCGGCAGAGGCTTTAGGGCTCGGCGTTGAAGGCTTAGGGTTTCGGGTTTAGGTTTAGGGTTTAGGGTGTTGGGGCTTAGGCGGTAGAACTTAGGACTTAAGGTTTACGGTTCAGGACATACTATAGGAGCCGTAATGGTTAGAGAAGGGTTTGGGGGTATATCATAACTAGTATGATTCTAACAAGGAACCCTAGGGAATAGTATCGGCGATGATTTGGGCTTCCATACGGCTGACGAGAAAAATCCTGCATTTCCCCATAATGAGGAATATACCATAATTCCCATAGCTTAGGGTCCTTAAGGTAATGCAGGATCTATATCATCAATTGTAGTAGGATTTAGGCTTGTGGGGCTGCAGGGGACCTTGCGAAGGGCCGAGACTCCACTGCCGGAAGCAATTTTGAAGGCTTCCCTACGGTTGATGACATAAATCCTGCGTTCCCTTAAGGGCCCAAAATCCTGCTAAACTCTAGGAATTATGGTATATGACTAGTTTTTTACATCGGATCCCTTTGGGGGTCACTTTTGTGAGGGTGCCGTACAAAATTGGGGACCTAAAAAGGGACCCTAGTTTAGAGAACTACCCATATTCCTTATTATTGGAATATCATCAACCGAATTTCCCAAAGCCTCTGGACCCCCCCAAAAACCCTCATAAACCCAGGGTAGGCCCTGGGTTCAGCGCTTGTGCTATAGGGCTTAGGGCTTAGGGTTTAGGTTTAGGGTTTAGGGTGTAGGGTTTAGGGGTTCTGGGTTTGGGGTTTAGGGCTTGGGGTTTCCGGGTTTGGGGTTTAGGGTTTCTGGGTTTAGGGGTTTGGGGGTTTGGGGGTGTAGGGGTTTAGGGGTTTAGGGGTTTAGGGGTTTAAGGGTTTGGGGCTTAGGGGCTCAAAACAGCCCCTCATACTTGGCATCGCTTTCTGGCCTCGCGGGTCATGATTTGGGCGCTGCTCCAGAGCACGTCCTGACAACATGGGGAAAAAGGCTCAGAGGATTCTGGGTAGGGTTGGTTTAGGGTTTTGGGGTTTAGGGTTGAGGGTTTAGGGTTGAGGGTTTAGGGTTTAAAGGGTTTAGGGTGTAGGGTTTAGGGTTTAGGGGTAGCTAGGCTTCAATATAGGCCTATAGGTGGCAAAAATATTTCGGAATCAGGCTCCTTTCAACAATTCCCTTATGGGGTTCCGTAACAGTTACCAGAATTCCAACTGTAAGGGGGGGCGACTGTAAGGGGTGGAGCATCTCGCGGCCTGACTCCTTAGAATGGGCTCTTAGGGTATTATAGCCACATAGTAGTAATTCTAGTATAGAAGGCCCCAGAACCTTATTCTAGCTCTTAAGGAAACCCTAAACCCTAAACCCCCAAAACCCTAAACCCTAAACCCACCCTAAACCCTAAACCCTATACCCACCCTCAACCCTCAACCCTCAACCCACCCTCAACCCTCAAAAAACCGAGCAACAGGGGACTGCAAGGAGTAGTGGTGCGCAACTATGGAGGCCCCGATCTCTATCTCTTAAGGGTGCTTTTCGGGGTTCTGCAAGGTTTTCATACTACCCTACTTAGCTTTCTCGGGTTTAGGGCTTAAGGTTAGGGCTTAGGGTTTAAACCCTAAACCCTAACCCCTAAAACCCTAAAGCCCTAAACCGTAAACCCGTGGCTTCATACAAGACTTACATGGGCTGTCACCGGGCTTGCAGGATTCGGGGCTTTGGGGCTTTTTTAAGCTTTCGGGGAGCTATGGGATTCACTCCAGGTTTAAGATGAACTACTGTTGACGATAGAAATCCTGCATTTTGCTTATAAGGTTTAGGGCTTAGGATCTAGGGTTCAGGTGCCTGGTATTCGGGATACTGTTGATGATAGAAATCCTCTGCATTTTCTGTATAAGGGACCCTAAACTATGGGGAATCATGTGGAATATACTCCTTCTTATGGGGTAATGCAGGATTGATCTCATCAACCGTACGCGCGTCGACCTCAACTGTCCCCAAAAGTATTTATAGCATAAGCAATATGGGAAAAGGGAAAAATTCTCCCAGATCGATACGGAGGTTAAGGTCCGTATTTCGGGGCTTAGGATTTCAGGCGTCTACGGTTTTGGGCTCGGGCTCGGGGTGTGTTGGGTCGAATCTTACGAGTGTGAACTGTGGAGCTCTCGGCGTCTGTGGGCTTTTGGAAGTGCTGGCTGAAAGCCTAAACCCTAAACCCTAAACTCTAGTTTTAGGGTCCGGGCTTCTCTTTGGGGTTGGGGGTTCTGGTCCTGTAGGTTTCAGACACAAACCCAAACAAGTCCAAGAAGAACCGCAAACGGCCCGGCCTTCACCGAGAGCTCCGGGAATTTCCGGTGTCTCAAAGTCTTGACATGATCCTTGGCCCAACTATGACAGTTCCAACACGTTTATAAAAAAAAACTAAGCCTACTGTAGGAGCGTCTGCAACTCATGGGGCTTTGGAGGGTAGATTATACTAGAGTTCTTGACATCGAAACCCTAAACCCTAANNAAACCCCTGAACCCCTAAACTCCAGATTATACTAGACTTCTCGAACAGGGTTCCGTCATCAAGGGATCCATTAGAGGGGTTACTACAAAGGGTCTACTCTAAGGGGGTCTTATGATGTAGGAGCCTTGAGGTTTCGTAGGGGTTTGGGGTAAGTTGTGATATGTTTCGGCTTTAGGGTTTAGGGGTTANNTAGGGTTTGGGGGTTAGGGTTTAGTAACCCCAAGGAATAGCAAGCAACCCCGTACCACACGCAGCTACTCGGACGGCTCCCGAGGCCGAAGCCGGCTTTGGTAACGTCCGAACACAGAGGCCGGGCATAACGGCTGATGAGAGCCCAATACCCCTTAAATGAG
>CAJNJA010007569.1:0-16029 GCA_905231915.1 Symbiodinium necroappetens
CGTGGCCCGTCCAGGAGAGTGTCGCCGCATTGGACACGCCACGAAGTTGCATAGCTTCAAAAGTCACAACACTCACGAGGATCCCCGGTTCGGGGGGCCCATCCCTGTGACTGTTGGCACTTTTGAGACAAAAGTGCGACCCTTACGAGGATTTCGGGTTTTACCATGGGGGGGGGGGGATACCATGGGGGGGGTGGGGTACCGACACGCGACACGAGACCATATATATCTGTGTGTGTGTGTGTGTAACTGTACATATA
The DNA here is from genome assembly GCA_905231915.1 of Symbiodinium necroappetens. Taxonomy (NCBI): domain Eukaryota; class Dinophyceae; order Suessiales; family Symbiodiniaceae; genus Symbiodinium; species Symbiodinium necroappetens. Next base: position 261 of record CAJNJA010007569.1, read on the forward strand.
CCCACATACATACATAAATACGTCCCTCAAGCCGAGCGGGTCCTTGATGTCTGCCAGCTCTGCCAAGGGGACCCGGAGCGGGATCACTGCTTCCTGGACCCCGCCTCAGATCTCACCAAGTCCTGCAACTTCGCAGCACAACATGAGGCCCGCGCCCTCCTCCCGCGCCTGTTAGAAAGGCCGCACAACATCAAGCCCGGTTTGCGTGGCAAGGGAATGCACGGAAGCCGATAGCAGACCCAGAAGGCAGGAAAACTGCGCCTGCGCGACTCTCCTCACGACCTCGCGCGCAAAGACCGACTTTCCTGTACCTTTGTCGGGCACTGCGCAGGCAACGGCGCGCCAAGGACTGCCCGATGTGAGAGCGTCTGTGAGGTGCCTCCTTGCCCAACGACGAGAATGCGCGGCAGCTTGCCCTGCAGCAGTGAAGCCCGCAGTCTTTCAACCCGCCTGCTGGAGACATACCTCCCGTGTTTCGGGCCTGCATGCGGTCGCTGATGATGTTGGACGACTTTCGGACCTCAGCTGACACTGCGAGATGATGTTCGGGCTCGCGCATTCCACAAGAGTGCCACAGGAGCTTGGGCCTGCAAAATTTCGGACATCCGCATCTCAACGTCTTCTGCTGACACCTCTTCGCCTGCAGGCTGCTACAAGAGCAGAACGCCCCTCAATCTTGGGAGTGCACTCCGTAATCATAGCAAGAAAGGTCACACCTGTGAGGGCATTCCGTGAGATGGCCAGGCTCGCGGAAAACTCCACCAGGTTCGTAATCTTGCGAAAGCCGCGAGGAGGGGCCGGGGCACGGGGTCTGAGATCTGTGAGCTCACTGCGACAGGGCACCCTGCCTGAAGTTGGATCATGCCAGCGATCTGGGCCCACGTGGTCCCGCTCGTCTTCACGGCCTTTTCGATCATCAGTTGGTCCTAAAACGCAGACGCAACTACTACGTATCTTGCTTGGTGCATGTGGGGCGGACGGGGTGGAGCTCGCACCATGACTTGCGCATGTTGCTCCCTTTGCCGACGTTGATCAGCCGAGAATCCGTCTTCTCGGAGCACTTGGTGTTGGACATGTCCAGGACCTTCACCTGCTCGCGGATCTTGCAGGCGAGGGGAGTGCTGGATCTGCGTGTCAGCTGCCCCTCCACGGAGAACCTGCAGCGCGAAAAAACTGCACGATGACGGTGCATCTCAGAGGCCCAAAGTCCAGGTGGGACGAGACATGACGAGACAACGCGCGACTGAGGCGCAGGTCCAGCCGAAGTTCCAACTTGCAGCAGCGCCAGATCTCAAAAATGCACCAAATTCGCCTCAAGGATGGAAAGGTGCATGTCCAACTTGCAAAACGCTCTACTCCGCCGTGCCACTCCAGCGTGCTGCACCTCTCGTCGAACCTCGGCCGGGCACGAGGGCGCTGAAGGCCGACAAAGACATTCGCAGAGAACACGCTCCGCCGAGACCGGCGCAGCATCACCGCGCAATACACGGAATCCTGCTTCACGTGCCGGCCTCACGATTGAAGTCAGAAGAGAAAGACAGGATCTGGACCCACTCCACGCCGAAGCTCGCAGATTCCAGCAACTCAGGGAGGAGCAATTTGCGACATATTCCAGGGCCCGATTAAAAGGTGAGACTTGCCAATCTGTTCCAAGATCCTGCAGAGGCCAAGGGACTGCAGACGGCAGGCTGTTGGACTGTGTAGGGAGCCGGCGACGCGGTGTTGGCAGTTCGAGAACCTCAGCTGTCGCATAGAGCTCGTATTCCTAAAGATGAGCCTTGGAAGCTGCCTTCGGCCGGACGCCGTTCTGCCAAGCAACGAGCAGATGTAGTAGCACATGGCTCCTGGCGCTGATGCTTACAGGATTTTTGCTTCCCAATTGGTCGAAGCAACACCGTGCGACCGAGGATTCTGGGTGTCCTGGATTTCCTGGGTGCACCGTCTCACCATGCAGTCTCAAGGACTCCGCGAAGGTCAGAGTGTCCTGCGGAGAGTTGGAGCCAAGGCCAAAGCTCTCTCTGATCGTCTTCCTGCTTCAGGGTTCAGAGTTTAGGGTTTTTTAAGGGCTTGTTCTGCAGTCCTCTCCCCAAAAATGTGAGACGAACGAGCAAAGAGGGCCAAACTCGCCTTGCTGAACGACATCGACGAAGGCCACCTGGCTCAAGTTCTTGCTGCCGCTGGGCCGCAAACTTCGCAGGTTTAGACGTAGTTTAGACTTGGCCAGGTGCGATCAAGGTGCGCCAGTGCGCAGGACCACAACCGTCCCCGGCTTCTTCAGCAGCTCCTTCTGTCGGCGGGCGTTCAGCTCGCCGAGCTGCTTCCCGAGCAGCTTTTCGGGGATCACATCCTGCAAATGGCCAAGGCCACCGTTGATGCCATCGCCAAACGCTTGCATGACTGCTGAGGCTCCATGTTGCCGAGGGTCCTGAGACAGCCGGCGTCCGTGCCTGCCCGTGGTGCGCCACCGTTCCTGACGCTCCTGACAGAAGTCGTCCCATCTGCCTCCCCGACACCTCTGTACCTGCGACTTGCCCTCGCAGGTAATGCCGGGTAATGCGGGTTGCCCACGTGCATCAGCCGAGCAGCGCTGCCACGGCTCCAGTAATCCCTGCGCTGTGGGCCTTCCTCGCCTCGAGTCTCGCAAATCGACACAGTTGCTGACACAAATGCTTCGCAGACTTTCGCATCCGTTGCTTTGGGAACTCCGACCATGCGACATGTCTGAGCAAGCGGCCAAGGATTCCCTGGATCACCAGGTTCTCCTGACTTCCAACACTCGTATTGGCACCCGATGACGAGAAGGGAAGACATACCGCAAAGGTGTCATCAAAAACGTCGCATGAGACAGTCGAGCCGAGCTTCCACCGGGACCCCTCCGAGTTTGGCTCCCTCCCGACATTGGAGGGAGCCCTTGACAAAGACGCCGTGAGACTTTTCGTCGTCACTACCGGCGAGGGATTGCGTGATCTTCTCGGCATCCTCCGCCGTCAGCTCTATGATTCGCTCGTCGCCTCACGAGGTTAGAGTTAGAGCGGCAGAGACGGAGACGGAGTGGGTCTTTGCAGTGGCCAAGCCCTCCCGTAATGAACAACAAGCTGCACGTTGTGGCCACCTCGGCTCAAAGTCAAAACTGCTCAGCGCCAGATGACGAAGGCAACTCCACGCTCCGGGTGCCCGGGGATCGTGCGATGATGAGCTCAGGAGTGACGTCGTACATGTTCTTCCGGCCCGTTCCTCGGGCCGTGGGGCCTTGAAGCCACTCCTTGTGGTCCTTGCGGCAGAAAGCGTGTACGGCAGGGCTGAGCACACTTTCGGCCAACAGCTCCTCCACGAGGCGCAACAAATCATCCAAGCGAAGGCCTCTCGGCACCTGCTTGCATGTTTTGGCCAACCGCAGCACATTCGTGTGGCATCGCACACAAACGGAAGGCATTCCTTTCCTGTAGAGTGCTGGCCTGGTCGATTGGCACCCCCACCTGGGTTCTCGGTCGCAGTCTGCTTTGGACGCCAGCTGCCGGAGTCCTCTGGAGACTGTCTCTCTGCTCCTGCCGGGCGTTGGCCAGGCTGAATTCGAGAAAAGCCTTCTCACTCGTAGCACACCCCCTAACCAAGTTGCGAATGGTATTAGGAACGAAAGGATCCGTGGGCTTCTGTGCTTTTCGGGGGGTGGAATCCCGCGCGTCTGCGAATCTCAATCTGCGAACGGTCCTGCAGAGCCGTCTCGCAGAGCTCCCTCTGTTCCTGCAAAGCCATCGCTGCCGGCACAGACACAGACTTCCTGGAAGGTGGCCCCCGGTTTCGACATCACCGGGAAAGCCAACAGCACCGCCCCCCCTTCTCACCCTTTCAGTCTGATGTCTGCCCTAGAAAGCTTCTGTGCATGTATCACGGCAAGCATGAGCACGGCACCGTGACAGACGACCATAACGCACTGCTAGGTCCTCCAGCGCTTGCTGGCATCAAGCTTTCTGATCCTGCAAAGCTTGGAGCATAGAAACACAGTATCATGCGAAAGAACTGGTGGGTGGCGAGTGAAGCATCCTTCCCGCAAAGACTGAGGAGCCGGTTGAGACCGTCCTCGAGCTCCTTCCGGTGCAAACTCTGCTGCTCCTGGCTCAGGCCGCTGGGGCTGATAGGAGATGATAGGAGGCCTGGTCTAGTCTCGGCTGACTTTACCTCGCCGTGAAAGCTTTTACTGCCGAAAAGCCCCGTCACTCGTAGCTAACCCCCTTGACCAAGTTGCGAATGGCATTAGGAACGCAAGGATCTTGGGGCTTCTGTGCATTTCGGGTGAAGGAATCCCGCGCATCTGCGAATCTCAATCCCCCACGGTTTCGACATCACCGGGAGAGCCAACAGCACCGCCCCCCCCCTTCTCACCCTTTCAGTCTGATGTCTGCCCTAGAAAGCTACTCTGTATCACGGCAAGCATGGGTACGGCACCGTGACAGACGACATAACGCACTGCTAGGTCCTCCAGCGCTTGCTGGCAGGAAGCTTTCTGATCCTGCAAAGCTTGGAGCATGGAGGAAGACGCAGAAACATTGTATCATGCGAAAGAACTGGCGGGTGGTGAGTGAAGCATCCGTCCCGCAAAGACTGAGGAGCCGGTTGAGACCGTCCTCGAGCTCCTTCCGGTGCAAACTCTGCTGCTCCTGGCTCAGGCCGCTGGGGCTGATAGGAGATGATAGGAGGCCTGGTCTAGTCTCGGCTGACTTTACCTCGCCGTGAAAGCTTTTACTGCCGAAAAGCCCCGTCACTCGTAGCTAACCCCCTTGACCAAGTTGCGAATGGCATTAGGAATGCAAGGATCTTGGGGCTTCCGTGCATTTCGGGTGAGGGAATCCCGCGTGTCTGCGAATCTCAATCCCCCCCAGTTTCGACATCACCGGGAGAGCCAACAGCACCGCCCCCCCTTCTCACCCTTTCAGTCTGATGTCTGCCCTAGAAGGCTACTCTGTATCACGGCAAGCATGGGTACGGCACCGTGACAGACGACATTAACGCACTGCTAGGTCCTCCAGCGCTTGCTGGCATCAAGCTTTCTGATCCTGCAAAGCTTGGAGCATGGAGGAAGACGCAGAAACACAGTATCATGCGAAAAAAAACTGGTGGGTGGCGAGTGAAGCATCCTTCCCGCAAAGACTCAGGAGCCGGTTGAGACCGTCCTCGAGCTCCTTCCGGTGCAAACTCTGCTGCTCCTGGCTCAGGCCGCTGGGGCTGATAGGAGGCCTGGTCTAGTCTCGGCTGACTTTACCTCGCCGTGAAAGCTTTTACTGCCGAAAAGCCCCGTCACTCGTAGCTAACCCCCTTGACCAAGTTGCGAATGGCATTAGGAACGCAAGGATCTTGGGGCTTCTGTGCATTTCGGGTGAAGGAATCCCGCGCATCTGCGAATCTCAATCCCCCACGGTTTCGACATCACCGGGAGAGCCAACAGCACCGCCCCCCTTCTCACCCTTTCAGTCTGATGTCTGCCCTAGAAAGCTTCTGTGCTCGCACTTTTCGGCAGGCAGCAGGTAGCACTTCGACTTTTTTGCTAGCTTCAAGAACCCTCGCAGCCACTCGCAAGACCAGCTACCGAGAAGTCCACAGCGTTTCCGATACATCCGAAACTCTCGATAGAAGAACCTTACCAACTTGCTGATCCACCTAGGACCTGGGAGACCCAGCAGGTTTGCAAGGAAGCTCCGTCCTGCAGACGGGACCGTAGCTCCGTGTCCTGCAAGGTCTCTCGCAGGTCCTCCTGCACCTTCGCGGGTCGGGCAGTTGGGGCACGGCCGCTTTTTTGGGAAGCTCCAGCCACGGTGCCTCCACAAGAGCTCTAACTTGCCGCAGTTGAGCGGCACTCGGGGCCTGCAGCGCGAAGCCACAGCTGTTTCAACACCGGGGTTGAGTGGGTAGTCGGACAGTCAGCGATGTAAAAAACAGCTGCCGGCAGCGCAGCACGCCTGCTCCGAGGGTGCCGTGAGATGGTCCAACTTCTTCAGGCACACGTCGCCCAGGATCCTCCTACTCGCCTGCCGCGGCAGAGAGTTGGGCCCTTTGCTGGTAAACGACGCTATTCGCTGGGGTTGCAAGAGTTCAGGACGCACGAGGTATCGCTGCCAGGGCTAACCTGCCTGCATCATGTCTTCGACGAGGCACGCCTCTCGCAACGGGGAGCTGACTGCAATGCCCCCAACGCAAAACATGCCTTGAGGTTCTGAGCAAGTGTCACCAACTCAGTTCAGGACAGTTCAGGCGTTGACTTCCATTTGGAGAAACACACCAACAAAGAGTTCCAAGGCTACGTCCTCCCAAGTCTCAAAACCTGGCCCAAAGCAATCCAACCCAAACCACTCTTATGATGCCAACAACTGAAACTGGGCTGCAGCCCCGACACAAAACAAACACGCGGCCCCCCCTTTCCTCGCTTGCAACCTGGCCTGAGCTCTGAGACCCGACAAGTCTCTGGAGGTCGCTGCCAGGTCGCCTTCGTATCCGCGACTCTCGGTCTTGTGGGCTTTAAAAATTCGGGTCTTCAAACCGGGAAAGGGCTAAGGCTCGGCTCGAAAACATGACAGAGGGCCTCTCAGCAAGTAGGGCCACCAGCTGTGACATGCGTAGCGCGAGTGAAGCTCAGATCTGAAAGAGAAGCGGTCTTCACTGGCGCACATTCCCTGCTCTCAGAGAACTGCAGCTCTCGCACAGGCCATACTCTGAGCGGGTTGGGCGAGTGTGGAGCGTTAGGAGGGAGAGAAACACCCGCTTCGTAGGCGAGGCCGGAGAACGGAGAGAAATTTGCACGGAAGCCTACTTTTGGAAGAACTTCCGAGCGACTGCAAGGAAGGGGAATTAAAAAACCTTCCGAGTTCTTCGAGCTCTGGACCTTCGGAGTTTCCGGGGCCCTTCGGCCGCTTCGGGGTTTAGGGTTTGGTGCTGCCTTGGTATGGGAGTACAAGTGTAAGGGCTTTTTGGGCGAGGAGACTTCGAGAGGGGAGCTCTCGTTCGCTGCCTTTTCTCTCGCGTCTTTGGCTTCGATTGCGCCTCGGAGCTTTTCGGCCGCCCTCCGGAAAAGGTTCCTCTCTACGCGAAACGCATTCCAGCCTCGCCGTCGGCGTGGCATGGCAAAACGCCCTCTTCGTTTTCATCCGTTTCTTCCTCTGCCTTTCCTTATTTGAAATTTCTGTTCTTCTATCTTCTTCCTTCAGGTTAAAGGGGCGGGTCAGGCCCCCCGGCCCATAGAGCCCCCCACCGCTTCTTTTCTCTCTCTCGCTCTCTCTCTCTCTCTCTCTCTCTCTATCTCTTTCTCTCCAGCTTCCTCTCGCAAGCAGCTCTCTTTCTGCAGACGACTAGTGACTAGGACAGAATTCCGACTGCAGAGAGCCAGCGGGGCCTCGGAGGCGATGCTCCGCGGGGCGCCTTTGAGGGACTCTGTGGGCTGTTGCTGAGCAACTAATAATATTTTGCTGGTAATAGTAACAATGACAATAACAACAAGAATAACCAACAAGAATCATGACAGTCATAATCATCATACTGATATATTAGTCATATTGCTCGTAAACATGATAGGAGAACGGAGCCGGTGGAGACAGGGTCTGCGCTATAAAGGCTTCTTTGAATATATCGGACAAGAAATCCTGAAACCGCATGGCTAAGAAAGCGCCTGATCCGAACGGTTGCATTGGTGCTACTGTTGTTAGTATTACCATGAAATGTTGTTATTACTATCACGTGCCGTCCCGAAGCACACAGAAGCATTCCAAGATCTGCGGATAAGGGGGGAGGGGTTGTCGCAAAGGGCGGTTTTGTGCATCGACTCCTCATCAAGGCTCGTCTGAGAGTCGCGCGAGGGAAGTGACAGCCGCCCGGATGCAGGAGCCTCACGTGCGTGTGGCAAATCGCTTAGAAACAGATGCTGTTTTGATCGAACGAATCCTTGCACCATGTAGGTGAACCCGCATTTGTGCATACGTGCCGAGGCCGGTACGGCTTCCTCAGGAAGCTCCGGCATTCCAGGCAAGCTGTCCTCTCAGGTACCGCTCTCAGGTACCACTGCGAGTGACCAGCCGAGTAATGGCTTGTGAGGCACAACGGAAGCAATGACTTAAACTAAAAGATGCAAGTGCCGGGGCCTGCCCCGGTGACCGCGCCATGCTTGCTCGGGGGTGGCTTCAAAATTAAATCAAATGCACGTTGATGACCCATCCTACTGATCAAAACTGGATGTATAACTGGACGCCAGAAAACCGCCGGAGTGGTTGCTGGCATGCCAGACGGGTTCTCCACAGAGACACAAATGGCACACCCCGAGCCTTGAGAGGTCACGCAATGGGATAGTTTCGCGAAACAACGACTGTTGTGCCGAATTTTTCTGCGCAGGCTTGCCTGGTTGGATTTGCTGGGAAGTCCCCAAAGCCCATGAAATATGTCGTAGAGTCCGTCGGCGACAACTATACAGGATTCTCAGTGAAAGGCTCTCTGTCTGCGAATGCGGTTGATCTACAAAAGAAGCCCCAGAGCGGTAAGCAAGATGCAGCAAAAGCGGCCTCTGTTGACGGGTATGTCGAATCTGTCGAACCCTGGCTCTAGAACTTGAGGAGCTGCATGTTTTGGGACAGAGCATCATGTTCAAGGGAAGAGATGGTACTTGAAAAAGGTATGATGCGAGGCTCTCGCTGGGCCTGTGTGAGGCTCAGGGAAGCGCAAAGAGGCTCGAGGAGGCATCCCAAAGCCCAAGACTCCTTTCTTTTCCTTGTTTTCGAGAGCTCGGTCATGGCAAGTGCCGCACTCAGATTGTCGCCTGGCTGCCGCTGCTCTTCCCCCAGCACCCGCAGTTGGCTTTACGACCTACGAAATTGCTTGACTCAATGCGCATTCTAAACGTCCTGCGTCGCCTCCATAGGCCTTCCAACCCCGAGCGCCGACTCGGCACAACTGATCTGAAAATTGTTTTCACATCATCCAGCGAGGGCACAGTCAGCAAACGAGGCCTCCAAAGTCAGCTGATCTTCGCATTTTTGCTGGGGCAGGTCAACACCCGTGGACAGCCCGTGGACTGCTTCAAGATTCCTTTCAGTGGTGGCAGTGGCTGGTGTGGCAGAGCCGCGCGTGGTTGGCTCTTGGAAGCGTGCACGCGTTCTTCCAAATATACCGGCGTCATAGCGCCGCAGCTCGCTCAGCTGGCTCTGTGCAAGGCTTACAATTGCCGAATCCGGTGTGCCGTGTGACGCAAACATCAACATGAAATGTGCTGGCGAGCTTGCTGCATCGCACCTCGACTCCTTGTAAGTGTGCCCACATGTACCTGTTGCACACGTACTTGCTAACCCAATACTTCTTGCAGAATTTGACTGCACTGACACTGTGGTGCATCTTTCCTATGGGACCCCTCCACGTGGTGTCAGGAGACAAGGAGTGTCGAGAACGTGTGGGCGAGTCTTACCGAGACAACGGTTGGCCCTCAAGCGACTTCACCAAGATGCCCGTCAGCATGGGACATCGCAAAACACTCCGGAAAGGCAGGCATCGTGCAGCTGGGGCAGAGTGTTGTGCCACTGCATGCCGGTAGACTGAGCTGAGCACCCGACGCATGATGGTGCTCCTCTGAGACCCAGGCGCCCATCTCTGAACCCCAAGAACCCTACATCCTAAGCCTCGAACCCGAATCCGAAAACATCCTGAGGGCTAAAGCCCCTAAAGACCATGGCCTACAGCCTCCAGCCCTCAGTGCTTCCCGGGCATGCTCTTTCGAGGATCCAAAACTGAAGCATTAAGTAGAATAGGGTTTTTGCGGGGTTCTTGATTACAACTAAAGTATCATATACCCCAAACCCTATTCTAACATTCGTGACTGCACGCATCGATGTTCGGAACTTCCGGCTGCACAGTTCCGGGTCAGAAGGGCAAGAAACCACCCTTTAACTTTATATAGTTCCTTGCAGAATGCCTTGAGCCTGCAAAGCACAAGAAATCCCTTCCGAGACTTAGAGGGTTCAGGGTTTGGGGCTTAGGGTTCGGGGTTTGAGTTTGCTACGTTTCTTGCAAAGGTTTTGTATTAAAGCTTTGTGTTCAGAGTTCAGGGCTCAGGGCCCCCTCACAGCGCTCGACTATTCCCTGCCCGGCACAGGGCCTTCAAGAGCTGCGGGTTCCTGGCAGGGAAACGATCGCGACTAATTAGTATCTGTTGTTCTCATAGTCTTGTCGCTTGACACTAAACTATTGCTGCATTCCACATCCACATAGCATCGCAAATTTTCTGCAAGACGCCTTAGTCCAGCCTCCGATGGGTTTTCGATTCGAGGTTGAAGGTTCAAGCTGCACGGCTCATGGACTCGAGCTTGGGCTTTTCGGATGGGCTTCGGGTTCTGGGTTCGGTCCGTGCCTAGCCCCTAAACTTCGCCTCAGAGTCTGGAAACCTTGAACGACCTTCGCGTAAGATCATAGTGGAGGTGTACTGCAAATTCTGATGGCTCCGCTGTAAATTCTGTAAATCCCAGAGGCGAAACAGCCATAACTTGTTTTCCCCCGAAAACTCTGAGACGCGAACCCCTGCACCTAAACCGTTGAGGCCTAAACTTTCAGCAGCAGCCATGTTAAGAAGCCCACCGAAAGTGCACCGGCCTGCGCGCAAGCATGACCTTGACCATGTGCAGCCACAATGGACCATTGCCCACCATGAAGCAATCCGGCATCGTTTTGAACAATCCGACAAATTCTCATCTTAACTTACGCCCGGCGGCAAATGACACGATTTCCTGGCCCTGCCCGCAACCGGCAATTGAGAGTTGATTCTGCAGAGTATGAATAGTCGATGGATCTAATCCGATATTTGCCATACGTTCATAAGATTCAAAGCACATACAGTTGAAACAACCATTGGCATTAATGTGGTGCATTGGATCTTCATGGGCTTGTGAAAAGGTCAACAAAATTCCATCAAGCATTCACACCCCCGCTCCAACATCGATGCAAGCCACTTGTTTCACCATTGAGTTCAAGCTGATGCTTAAACGAGATTAGATTCGCGTGAAACTGCCGAATCCTACTTCACGGGAATCGCAACGGTACAGCTAAGCTTCCCCAAAAGGGACTGCTCACAACCCTCAAGCATCTCTTGAGAACTTTGCCGCCGCAGCGCGTTAATAACAACCACATATTGAAGCATTGCAACTAGAATATCGTACTTGCTGTCTTCAATCGGTTTCCCTCTTTTGTCATTGCTCTGGGCATTCAGATGGATAGTTTGTTCGCCGCAATCATCACTATTTCCTGTTACAGCTATCGAGGCTTGACTAAATCTCAAACATTCAGGTGAATCTCCACCTTTGTTGTTGAAAGCCTCCGCAGTCAGGCGCAGGTATGTACAGAATGTCTGAAGCCATCGGGCCATGGGAACATGTCTTTTCTTCAGGGCACTTAACGATAGCAATGATGACGACCAGGCAGCATTGAGACAATGATAAGCGGCCGTGCACATGACTGCCATGACATTGTGCTCTTGATTTCCGCTCGCTTGCGCGTTTCGTCTCAAAGGCTTGGATAGCTTGCAAGTTGGATCTCTTTTTTACGTGATGCCGCTGCCTTTCATAACGACAAGTTCGAGCACCATCTCTCTGCTGGCAGATCCTCTTTGCAAGTGCACACTCCAGGTGGGAAACCGTGTCCCTTTAGGGACGTGGACTCAAGCCCACCGGAGTGCTGACTGTACGAGCCTGACGTCCATGAGCGGACAAGAAGGTCCACGGGCAGTGCAGCCCCAGCCACCGCAAAAAACCAATCAGGGGTCCTGCAGAAACTTGCTTCATGCACTCGCTAATGTTACAGGACCGAAACCTCCCTGCGGGGGCTGCTAGAGTCGCCCTTTGAGGTTGCAAGAACGCAGCATCACGTTGCGAATTCAACACGGGAGCGGTTGGCTCAAGCCTGTGTCTTAAGACGCTCCGAGTGAGAAGGAGAGTGCCGCAACCCAGCCAGTAGCCTGAGGCCACGTTTCAACGGTCCCAACATGCAGGACATCCTTGTCCCATCCCATCATGTGCTATGGAAAGCTTGCCCCTGCTTGGACCTGGTCGCGCATTCAATCAGCAAGACTAAGCACGTCTATTCAATTCCGTTTCCCCCCAACAAAGCAGAAAAATCGCGGATTCCAGTTTGGCTCATGTCCACTGAACTGCTCAGGTCCCTTGAATACTGCGCTCCCCTTCTCACATCAACTACTGCCACCTCCGGTGCCCGGCGCAGACTACCAGACAGCTTTGAGACAGTCATGAGCGGCCATGCCCAATAATGCCATGACACTCTGCTTCTCGGGCCTTGGCTCTTGATTTCCACTCCCTTGCGTTTCAAGGGCTTCTGTGGTATGACAATGTTCACAACTTGCGGAAGCTTGCAAATTGGATCTCTCGGGTTTATGTGCTACCTTGCATAGAGACAAGTCTAGGCACAATCTCTCTGCTGGCAGATCCTCTTTGCATGTGCGGTCACTACCAGTGCTTTATGCACTTGTCGATGATACAGGACCGAAAAATCAAATCCCCGAGGGGCTGTTAGAGTCGAACTTTGAGGTTGCAAGAACGCAGCATCACGTTGCGAATTCAAAAAGGGAGCAGTTGCCTCAAGACTATGTCTTAGGACGCTCCGAATGAGAAGGAGAATACCGCAAGCCAGACAGGGCAGCGTGAAAGCACTTGAGACCTGGTTTCAAGGATCCCAACATGCAGAACATACTGACGTACTTGTTCCATCCCATCACGTGCCATGGACAGTTTGCCCCTGCATAAACCTTAAGTGGGTCGCGAGTTCATTCAGTCCTTGGATGCGGCCTGAGAACCTGAATACCATCCCTACCCGGCCTTTCCCTATGGACCTCTTTGCATGACCTGGAGCCTCGAAGCCAGATCGGTACGATCCAAGACCCCAATGGAATACGAAGATTCCTCCTTGGAGTGATATACAGGGAGCGAGAAGAGCAAACCCTGCAATCCTAGACCCTAACGGCTAATCCCCAAACCCGAAACCCTTAAAATCCGAAACCCTAATCCCCACATCCCCACCCTAATCTCTATATTCCCTAAACCCTACAGCCCTCCCTGGAATGAAATGCCTTTTCAGTGGAGCTACAGCTCCTAGAACCATCCTTACCCTCCTTCCCCGCCCCCAAGATTCGACAGCTTAAACATCAAGTTGGCGGGCGGGCAAGCCTCTGGCACATGTTCTATCGTTCATTCAAGAAAAACTTGTATGCAGAAGCCTTGTTTGAAGAACGCGTCGGATATCTGCAAAGCCGCTTTCATCCTTTGGGACTTTGATGGGCATTGGCAAGAGCACTCCCCTTCTCATATCCACTACTGCCACCTCCGGTGCCCGGCGCAGACTACCGGACAGCTTTGAGACAAGTCTAAGCGACACTCTGCTTCTCAGGCCGTCGCTAATGATTTCCACTCCCTTACGCTTTTCGTCTCAAAGGGTTTCTGTGGCACGGAAAATTTGCAAATCTTGCGGCTTGCAAAGAGGATCTCTCGGTTTGCGTGCTGCCTTTCATAAAGACAAGCCTGGGCTCCGTCTCTCTGCAGGCAGATCCTCTTTGCAAGTGTGGTCACGACCAGTGCTTCATGCACTCATTGATGATACAGGGCCGCAAAATCCCGAGGGGGCTGCTAGAGTCGCCATTTGAGGTTGCAAGAATGCAGCATGTTCTTGCAAACTCAATCAGCGAGCGTTTGCCTTAAGACCGTGTCTTAGGACTCTTCGAGTGAGAAGGAGAGTGCAGCAACCCAGACAGAACAGCGTGAAAGTACATCAGAGCTAGTTTCAATGATGCCAACATGCAGAACATTCTTGTTCCATCCCATCACGTGCCATGGAAAGCTTGCCCCTGCTTAGGGTCGGGAGTTCATTCAGGAAGACCCAAGTCCTTGGACGCGGCCTGAGACCCTGAATACCATCCCTAACCGGCCTTTCCCTCCCCTCCTCCCTCCCGAAGCGAGAAACGGAATCAACATTCCGGGGCTCAAGCTTTTGTCAGGTTGTGGCCGCTACCTTATCTGGATCCTTATCGAGCAGTTCGTAGTGGAATCTACGCCTTGAATCTGCCAACATCTGCCAACTATGAGATGTCCTGGTGTTCAGGAAATGCTTCTGGAGGGCCGGTCTATGGGGATCCAAAGCATCTTCCGGAAGGCGCGAAGCTTCCTAGTGTTTATACAGACTACTCGACAACAATTGCTGAAAGTGTTCCGCCTGGTACAAAGCGAGGGTGTATCTTGATGGTAGGCGCTGCCGCTCGCCACCAAGATTCAACAGCTTATGCATCAAGCTGGCGAGCAAGCCTCTGGCACATGTTCTACCGTTCACTCAAGAAAAACTTGTATGCAGAAGCCTTGTTTGAAGAACGCGTCGGATATCTGCAAAGCCGCGTTCATCCTTTGGGACTTTGATGGGCATTGGCAAGAGCACTCCCCTTCTCACATCAACTACTGCCACCTCCGGTGCCCAGCACGATCCGAGATTTTCAATAGCATACGAGGATTTATACTTGGAGTGATACAGGGCATGACAAAGGTTTCACTCTAGGCTGTACACGGAATCTGCCGCTGCTGCCGGGGGTCTGGAATGACTCGACTTTTCGGCAGAGTGGCTGCAGCTCCGGGAACCGTGGTATATTCCACTCTACTTATAGTATATTACACTATATTGTGGTATGTTTTCGTATTTTATAGTATATCATAGTATATTGTAGTATGTTATTATAGATTGTAGTATAATTATTATAGTATATCCTTCCTCCCATCCCCATCAAAGCTGACCCACAAGCCTTTGGCAAACCTGTGACTGCAATAAACTTGTGTTAAGAACCCGTCTGATATCTGCAAAAGCCTTGTTCATCCTTTTGACATGATTTGCCTTTGGCAAAATTCTGCAAAACGAATCGCACACTGGGAGGCCCGTGGCTCTCCTCAGCACTTGCGCTGAAACAACTCCATGCTCAGGCCCTACTCCTTCTCCCCTTGGTGCTGTTGAGCTTTCAAGTATCCAGCAACCTGGTCACACCTGGCAGAAAGAACTAGGAAAGTGCATGTGGAGAAAGCGGGCACTTCGTGCTTACACAAAGTCAGAAACCTCATGGAACATTTGCCAAACTGGCCTGATCTTCTCAGTCTTGTTGCGTGCTGCGATGTCCCAGAGCTGCTTGAGGGTGGCCTGCTCGTTCATGTTTGCTCGAATACCTGCGTTCATCAGGGCGAAGCCAAGGTCTCGAACTTCTCTCACGTGATCCCCTGCTCGTCCCCTAACTCCAACCACGGCTGCCTCAGCTTCACATTGGCGAAGGAAAGTTTTGGGCCATTGGCAAAGGTCCAAACAAACCAAAACGCACCCGAATTCATGCAACCATGTCAGTGCACATCATCTTATAATGTCGAAAAACACAACGGGTCATATTTCGAACTCACATGGTCAAACGAACGCGGCCGAGCCACTCCCAGTTCAACAATGCGCTTCCGCCATGTCTCAACATCAGACACGAGTGGAGAGATGCGGTAGTTTCCTCCACGGGCTAGGCTCCGGCACATCGCCACTTTGTGTTGTAGATCTGTGGCTTTGGTCATTCGACCAATCTGAACTCTTGCCTTGCGACCAAACTCATCAAGCAGTGAAGTGCAGTGGGAGTTGAAAGTGTTAAACATATAGATCAACAAACAAAAGAAATCGAAGGGGAACATGCAAACAGTTGTTGATAATGCATGTGATTCGCGAAAAAGGGCATTGAGACAGAACTGCGCTC
>CAJNJA010007570.1:0-16028 GCA_905231915.1 Symbiodinium necroappetens
CCTCTGGCCCGGCAGCTCCTTCTGGAACTCGGCACGCTTCTCGTTCATGAACTGACCGTAGGCGCCGCCGACAGGTCTCTTGGGCTGTGTTTCGGAGGCCATGGCTCTGAGTGAACAGGGCTGAACGCAGGCAGCGAGGATGTGTGAGGCGGCTCGGGCAGCTGCACGGCTGGCAAAGATGGTCACTGCACTGCAGTTATCATTTAAAATCAGTAAAATTTGCTGAGACCTTGCCACATATGCGAAGACTCGAGCTCGAGGCAGCCGTCATCAAAGACAGGAAGAGTCATGGGTTGCTGCATTGCTACGGGCTTGTGTCGCCCGGTGTCTCCGAGAAGTACCCAGTAGCACGCATCGTCGGCTGCATTGATTGAGGCTCGGAGAAAACCCTGTTGAATGCTAAGCACAAGGCAACCAGCTGTAAAAGTTTATGACGCTGCTTGATTCCGTGCTTGGTCGAGGAGCAGCCAGTGGGAATTGAGCACAGCATAGACTTGGCCAAAACCGGTTCGATCAACATCGAGTCGGTGGTGTTTTTTGTCGCGGCTTTTGCGCCAATCAGCTCATGCCGTGCCAAGAAACCAGTTTGGCGCTTGCGCCTCCTGGCAACCTTGAGGACCAAATCCACCAGCATGGAGATGTAATAGTGGTATGGCTGAGTTACAGCACGCAGGTGCAGGAAAGGCAGTTTCCGTTTGCATGCGAGTCCCACGAGACCGCCAGGACCCTGTACGCCCTGTATGTGGCAACCTCGCAAATCCAAGGCACTTTCCAGGCTTGTCCAATGCTTCAGCAAACTGCCTGCATGCAGCTGCATCATGCTGCATTTAACCCATGCGGATAGAGAAACTTTCAGTGCGCAAAGGACGAAGCTGATGAGAATGTCGGGATTGAATCCACAGGGCTTTCAGTGGGTCACATAACCCAGAAATTGCTGCAGGCTGCCCTTAAAGTTTGGTGTCCTGCTCACGACGACACCTCACCGCCCTGCAGGATTCAAGTCTTCCGACAAGGGAAAGATTTATGTGGGGCATCCTTCCTGCATTTTGGGCCATCAAAAGACACCATGCGGGTCGCAAATAGAAGAGGAAACAAGGCACCGCCAACCTACAAATGCACAGAAATGCCTTATGATGCCTTGCCTTGTGACATATGATGCCTTATGTTTTTCCTTGATTGGCGTGCATCCCCGCATGCTGTTTCAGGTTTGGGAGGAAAGGGACCTCACGAGCAATTGAGTCCTCGTTGCCCTTTTCCTGCACTCCACATTGCTTCTGTGGCCTTGTCGATGTCGGTTCCTGCGGTTTTGATCGCATTTCTGTATAGATCTGTGGGCACCGCTCGAAATCAGGAAACATGCGCCCAGCATGTGTTCTACTCTTTTTGACGAGGCTTGCAGATCCTCCTGCATGCATCCATGACTAGGCAGCCTAGGCATGCTTCCCCGAGTCTATGCTCACAAACTTCGCTTTGGTAGCTGCAGCATGACCAAACTTCGCGTCAGCGTGATCTCAGCCACACTGCAACTCTTGCGAGGAGAGCAGAGAAGCTAAAGTCATCCGGTGTTTCACCTTCACCGTGCGCGCGCAACCGCATCGTGGCTATGTTGAAGATGCCTTAACTAGTCCACCACTAGGAAGTCTTCTTCCCCTTCATTTTTTTCTTGGCGGGCTCTGCATTCTCCTCGTCATCTTCCACTGGAGCATCTTTGCCGCGCAGCTTCTTGTACTCTTCCATGGCAGCCTTGTATTCCGCGTTCTTCTTTTGGTACTTCTCCTGATAAGGCTTCTGTTCCTTCTCCGACAGTGCCTTCCACTGGACGCCGGCTGCCTTGCTGATGTCGGTGATCTTGTAGCCCTTCGGAAGGGTCTTGATGATCTTGTCGCGGTTTTCGGCGAGGAAGATGCCGTAGGCACCGCCCGCTGGCCTCTTCGGGGCGTCGGGGTCCTTCGCCTTCTTTACCTTTCCGTCTTTGCCCTTGCGAGCGATCTTCTCCTTCACGCCCCCGGCCGCCTCAAAGACCGCCAGGTCCTTATCGTATTTCTCCTTCGCAGCCTCGTACTTCTTCTGGTAGACGGCTTTTTGAGCATCGCTGAGCTTCTTCCAGCGCTCGCTGGCAAGCTTTGACACCTCCGATGCTTTCTGTCCCACCAGCTCCTTCTGGAACTCGGCGCGCTTCTCGCTCGTGAACTGACCGTAGGCGCCACCAACAGGCTTCTTTGGCTGCACCGGCGAGGCCATTGTGCCAAATGGCAGGAAGAAGGCACCGGAAGGCTCGAACAACTGCACGGCTCGCACGCGGTAGTGATTAGATTCTGTCTGATTCCGCAGACTGACAAAGATGAAGCTCGAAGACCACTGGAGCCACATGAAAAGATTTCGTGGCCTCTGAAGTCTACAATGGCACTGTCAAGACCGGGAGCATTGCCTCCCACCTCAGCTGTCACAAAGTAAGGATTGGAAGTGGAGGCAGGCTTAAATGTCCTAGTAGCTCTCTGCTCGTCTTCCGGGAAGCCCCTCTGCTTGGGTTGGTGTTGGGCTCGAAGGTGTTGGAGCACATGCGTCTGCCTCCGCGAACTCCGTTCAAAAGCCATGCTTCTGACGGATGCCAAGAAAAATTGTGGACTCCTGTGCTCGTTGCCTTTGCTCCTCAAGCTCGCCCGCTTGTTCAGCTTGCAGTTTGCCATCGCTCGAATCTAAGCCTAAGCTGCACACAGCCGCTGTCAGCCCCCTACACTACGGATTTCCCACCCAAACACCTAAGGTCCACACACGGCTGTGCACCGTCACATATCAAGACCCAAGCTTTGTGATGCTTTTGAGTTCGTCTGTCCTCTCTTTGCTTTGTGGACCCATCTTGCATGCTGGGAAAATGTGAAGTCGAGGTCAGTACGTGTGAGTGCATGGATGTGCATGGTGGCCGACTGGCACCAACATGTTTCAGGAAGGCCGTGAGCTCGACCAACGTAAAGTTACTCGCATCTGATATTTTGTGGGATCGCTTACATGAGGTGCGTGTGGAGAGATCTTCAGCTGCAGAGATTTAGCCGGCTTAGATGATGTGAAGGGCGGAGTCCAACTTCGTGCTGCAGATGAATAGCTTCGTGCAGCCTGTCTTCTTACTGCAAAAGCAGCACTCGAAATCAGCACGTCAGGGAACGCTGGAGCTGCACAGTTGATGATCGAGCAGAGAGATACCAGCTCTGCAACACTGTATGAGCTCTGCGCGATCTTCGAGGCTGGATCAAAGATGCACGGCATGCCGCTTCCCCCGATTTCTTCGAGCCGGGGAGTTGACAAAAGCGCGGCATTGCCCGGCTCATTCTGGCTCACGGGACCGTGACGAGCACCAGCAGCTCAAGCTCTACCGATGTCTCCTGTGTTCTCCCCCCGAGCCCCAGTCCCTGCAAATGTCTGCGAGTCAGCTCCTGGAAGTGGCGAGGCTGCTTGCAGCCGCCTCAAGCCAGGCCTCAGCATTCGCGCTGCCTGCAGTGTGGAGTCGAACTCAGTGGGCTGGTCGAGGAACTTCAAAGGCTAAAACATGCATGTGCTTCGCATGCACATGCGACAAGACATGTTGAAACATTTTTCCCCCTTGACGATGAGATCGATGAGTGGCTCTGAGCGGTGGCATGGCAATGCGTTCCGCATCTCGAAACATGCCGGCTGTGCGAATGGAGCAAACAATGCTGTCCTTATCATGGCTCGTACCGCATCTGAACATCTGGTACCTGAAAACCAAGCTCCGCTCCGGCACGATCCACGGCAGAGTGCATTCTGCGACGCGAATTCAACCCAGAGGCACGAGGCGGCACTGACTTCAAGATTGAATCGCAGCTGAACCCATGCACAACCGCGCGTGCCAATTTAAAGATAAGTAGCAGTGCCTATGCACTGAATTAGTGTACCCTTACTACGCCCATAATCTGCTTGATCATCTCTCCTTGGTGTCGCAGAGTAGTGGCACAGTGACTTCATTGCAGCAGCAAGGACGACAACGACAAGCCACGATTGTGAGTCTCATTGGTCTGTGGCGTGAAGGTGCAGTCCTCGAGAAGCAGAACCAAGACCCGCAGGTGCCCCGGAGGAGTCCCTGGGTGACGGGTCCTCGTCAAGCGGAGGCCTTCGAAACTCCTTGAAATCGAGTGCTGGGGATTTACCCTTTGGTGATACACTCCAAGTCCCTGCAGATCCCTGCGGGCCTTGCTGGTGTCCTTAGCCTCTGAGAGTTGGAAGGGCTCTGGGACAGTGACACCTTCGTGCCTTGGGCAAGCACGCTCCTCCCTACTAATCTGAATCATACTGAGTCATCTGATTTGTGTAACGAAATCGACGAGGGCTTCACAAAGCAAGACTCTCGGGACGAAAAACACGCTGTTCGCGTTCGAGCTGTTCCTGGTCAGCAAGATTTGCTTGTCCAACTGAGCAATCCCACGCACTGCCGCGAACCATCCGCTTGTTTTGCAGGTGTGGCCAAGTTGGAACGTCACTTCTGGATGCATGATTTTCCAAAACGCAGCTTCTGCACTTGACCTTTTCGGCACGTCAGTGATAGCCCGGTGCAGCCACAAAAGCAGATATGTCGAAGAATGCAACGTGATTTTCTTTTGCTTCCAGCTCCTTCGGAGTCGTCCTGCCGGTTAAGGCCGCACAGCTGAAAAGCCCACGGCCCGAAAGACGCTCCACTAAAGTGGAATCTCAAACTAGTAGGCAAAGATTTGGGCCGAAGGAATTCCTGCGGTACGGCCTTCGTTGTGACGAAATGTATGCAGAGACGCGACAGCTGAATGTTTCATGAAGTTGAAGCTTAGGAACTTACATGGCTCAAAAGCTATACAGCACAGAGAATGGCCAAGTCGAAAAATCACTCCTCACTGGTTGCCAGCATGTTCCGGCGCTTCTTGGCACTGAGGAAGGCATCGTCATATCTCAATCTCCAAATTCCAGAGAGCAACAGCTTCTTGATGCAGTCCTGCTTCTGACTTTTCGTCATGCCGTCTGCCAACTGATGGTCTGAATCGCACCAAAGAAGCGTGGTGTCCTGCTCCTGGATATGCTGACTTAGGGCCTGAAGCTCTAAAGCTGAATATTTATCTCGAAGACAATATCCAGCAGATGCTATTTGACCCTTCATGAGAGTGTCATAGACAGCTTTAGCATCGGTCACCATGTAGCCTGCAGTCTTACGGGTACTTTCGTAGCTCTTCGAGAGGTTGATGATGTCACCCTGAAGTTCTCGCCATTGGAGCCTAGTGAACATCAATTCTTGTTCGGCATCGGAAAAGGCTTGTCTCAGCAGCTAAGCTGGAACGAGCAACGCGACTAAGTTTGCTGCTACGCCACGATGCCACATTCAACTTCCCAGTGCCACGGTCAATGGAAGATTGCGTCATGAAACCGATGACATATCCACCAGTGGATCCGAGGTCTGGCCTATTAGCTAAGGCTGCGTCTGACCAGCACACCAGCGACAACTCAGAAGGATCACATGGCCCCAACTGCTGAATGCCCACACTCACGTGCTTGCTGGCATGTACTTCCCGGACTAGTTTGTTCACGGCCAGAATCACTGACGAGTCACGGGTGGCACATAGGCTTTGGAGATATCCCAGTTTCGAGGCATGTTGAGGGCCTGATTGGTACACTCTCCATTGTATGGAGCCTAACACAGCACGGACCTGAGACATCTCAGAATCCGACATGGGCCGGTCCTCTCGAGGAACGGGGATTTGCTTGAGGTCCTCACAGAATTCGCTATGATTGAGACTGAAACTGAAATCGTCGTGCTGAACTACTCTCACGCCACAATGACTGAAATCAGTAGCTTCCCACGGTGACCGCTTGTACGATGCATGGAATGCCTCAACGAAGGATGTCCAAGTGTCATCATCCTCCATGCCGCCGAGGAGGAAGTCGTCCACATGGCTCGTGACGATGCCAACGACGACCTTTCGGTCCTTGTCCTGACGGCACACTCTCCACATGCAAGGATCGCAGACTAAACGTTCGGCACCAAGACGTGTCAAAGTATGATGAACATCAAGATACCATTCTCTTGGAGCGCTGCAGAGGCCGTAGCAACTACGCACAATTTGAACAGCATCTTGGGGTGCCAACTTCATCGCCTCTGCTCACTCTGCTATGGGCCGAGCGTACACATGACGATCTCGCTGAGGGCTTTCCGCCTGCAATAACGCGCTTTTCACATCTGCTTTCACTGCTCTCCACCGCTTGGTAGAGCACATCTGCAGAAAAAGCTGTCTGCTTAACCGCGACATTGCTGGTGATGCTGTCTCCACTTCAAGTAGATGTGGGTCAGAGAATCCAAGGATAACTGTGCGTGCCTTGGCCTTCATTTTGCCCGCGGTCGCAGCGTCACTGCCGGCACTTTTGAAGGTTAAAACCCATCTCATTCGAAGAAGTTGAGAATCTGGAACCACATGTCGTACTGCTTCGCAAGCTTGAGTGGAGATCCACTGGAAGTAGACCTTCGCCTCTGCCATTGCCTTCTGTTGTTCTGGGGACAGCTTCTGCCAGTTTATTTCCACACCCTTCTGGATGGACTTCGAAACGAATTTGCGAGGATCTTTCACTATCCGTTTCCACCCTTCCTCCGAGTCAGGAGCATCGATCACAACCGAAAACACGGACTGCTCAGCCTCCTGCTTGTCTAGGGGGGTCTGTTGCAAGCCACGACGCATCCGTCGATTTCCTTTGCGAGGTCGTGCAATCCACTGGTGACTGGCAAACGAAGGAAGAAAGTTCACATCACGCAAAAGATCCTCGACGACCAAGCTCTGTGCAGGAACTGGTGGTTCCTCGTAGTCTTCCTGAGCGGGAGGTACCGGGCTCCGAGATCTCGAGGTGGTCGGTTGTGGAACTGGAATCAGCTCGGGTTCAGACTCAACGTCTTGAGGAGGCGGATGTGTGTCAGGTACCCGCGGTTCTGGATCCTCGTTCACGGGGGCCTGCCTCTGGACACTGCTCTTCCAGGCGTCCGGCTCCTTCCTCTTTTCCTCTCTGTCGGAGGAGGAATCGTTTCATCATCATACTCTCCCTTGTCTAGAAGCCGGATCAGAGCAGAGAAAATCCAAGGCATGGCCTGCTGTTCAAAGGCCTTGGAGATCAGTCTCTCCTGCTCCGTCGCATGTCGAAGCTGAGAGGAATGGCACTTCTTCACGCGCCCCTGGCTGATGATCCAGATCATGTGCGAGGCCTTTCTCCCATCTGGCTCAACTTTCGTCTCACTTGCCAACACCCGTCCTGGTCCGTAAAATCGGCCGATCCTCATTCTTGATTTGTCGACGATGGAATTGGCTGCTTGGCCAGCGGGTTCTTTAAGTCGACGGTAGTAAATCAAATCTCCTGGAGTGAAGACTTCATTACCCCGGGTACGGGCATTCATCGCGCGGGAGGCAAGGTCTTTCTCCCGCTGCTCGCGAAATGTCTGCTCGGCCCGTTTTCTCAACATCATCGAAGAATGGAGATCGGTTCCTGAGGTCTTCATCGTCCCGATGGCAACCTCCTCCTCTCCAGGTCCAGGATTGGAGTGGCCGGAAGCCTGTAGGTCTCGCCCTAAAGCCCATTGCGCAGGTGAGAACCCATGGACCCTTGCCAGATGGTTATGTGCTCCAACCATTGAAGCAGCAACGATAGAAGGGTCTTGTGGCTCATGGCGAAGAAACACTTCAATCTTATGTCGCAAGAAGCCGATCTGTCGCTCAACATCCCCAATGGACTGATGGATCTCTGCTGGGGCATGCTCCAGTCGCACCCTCCCCTGGTCCCGCACCAGTCCCGCGACTGGGGTCCGCGGAACGCCCCCTCCAAATCCAATTTGATCACGGTGGGGATCCCGGAGTACTGAATCCATCTCATGTGCAAGGATTTGAGGAATTGGGGGGTGCTTATGTTCTCGTTGCTATCTGCAGGATGTCGCATGACTTCATCTACAACAGCATACCCAGAGGCTTCATCGACGTACAAGATGAAATGAAACACAGCTTTCGCAATCTTCATCGTGAACGCGTCTATCTGCACAGTAGACCAAATAGTGTCTTCTTTCTCAAGATTCACAACAGGTTGAAGATTCTTGAACTGGCCTTCATAACATTCCTCACACTCGGTTTCCCGGATGACCCATCTTGCGATGCAACTGCATAGCAATGTGAGTGAGAGACTCTAACTCTTTCAAATCCAGGTCCTGAAGGATCTCGGAGGCATCCACTGTGAAGGCTGAGTCATCTTCGAGGATCCCATCATGCTTACCTGAGAAAAGAGCGGCAACGCCGTGGTACACGTCTTGAAGTTCCTTGTGGGACTCAACATGAAGCACTCTAGACATCACGGAGGAGGTGCAGATCACCTTGTGATTCTTGGTCCGGATCACATACATCATCCCTTGTCGGGCCAGCATATGAAGAAAACCTTTGAATTCCGGTAGTCGAAACACAGCGGAGTCCACAGGACACTCTAAACACACACTCCCTCCGCGCTTCATCTGCAAATTCATGAACATGAGGCCGCTCTGAACTGCCTTCCGAAAGCTGTTGAAGTTGCGAGGTTCTCGCCCAGGATGGCCTCTAGCTTCACCGGTAGGCAAAAGAGGGTCATCAGGTCCCTTGGTGGTGCATGGCTGAGATCGTGGTCCTTGTTGAACATGCCACCACAACCAAGGCGCGTGGTGTTGTTCCAAGAGACTCGAGGCTTTCTGGATCCCGGCCTGAGACTTGAGCGAGCACTTACCCTGCGCATTCAAGTTGTAAACTGGAACCTGATGCTTCTTCATGACATTCTCAAACGTCCCCTCCGGCTTGGCACATAGCTCGATTACCTGATACTCATTGGAAGGTCTAGCCGCTTGATTGACAATCCCTTGAACATCTTCTGACCATTCTGAGTAAGCATCATGAAGAAGTCTGCGTTAAGGAGGCTCCAAGTTGTAGACGTGAGATTCCTGGTCGAAGCCATCCGTCTCCGAGATAGTTGTGACCTGATGAACAGAGGCTTGAAAAGGATTTGGAAACCACAGAACGCGAAGGAAACGACTTTCATCTCTGGGCACAGTCCGTGGCTCACGTACACAACGGCTGACACACTGATCCGAAAACCCTTCCATGGCTGGGTGGCATGTAGAGCTCGTGGGTCAAAGAACACACCGCGCTCACGAGTAGGAAAAATCTGACCACGACGAATTTTCCCATCCTCGGTTCTGCGGCACGTAACTGGAAATCCATCCAAGGGCTCCCCTTGCACCCACAGCTCACCTCCTTCGAAGTTGCCACAACATAGAAGAAGATTCTGACTTCCTGGGCGATTATGGAGGTCTCGATGTGGCCGGATGGTATTGTTGAAATTCACTTGTGTGCTAGCCCAAACATGTTCGGGAAAGGGAGCATGTGTGAAAGAGTTTATGTAGCGAGTCACCTCGGGGAATTCCTGGGTGCGGTTGGTAATTCCGGAGAAGCCACCGAACACGTAGTAGCCGTAGAGGTGATTGCAAATCTTTCCCTCGGTCTGATGGACTGTGCTACGAGATTTGCCCTTTGCACACTCGAAAGTCGACATGAGAATCTTCTCGAGCATGCGAAAAGTGAACACTGCTCTGTGACAGGCATCCTTGGCCTGGGCCTCAATCTGCATCTTGTCGTCATGGGCCATCCAGCATGCCTCCGCATCAGGTTCAAGACTGGGAGGAAAGGCTGGGTCAAAGTCGAATTCAAAGACATCTGCCTCAGCACTCAAAGCAGGTTCTCTTCTCCGCCCAGACGATTCTGCATCTCCCGATTCTGGAATTCCAACTCCTCCGCCGCCGGTGCCTCTCTCCGAGACTTCCTTCCCGGATGCGTGGGCAGCTGCTCGTCGGTGAGGTCCACCGCACTGTTGCTCGGCACAGCAGGCTTGGCATAGCAGCCGCAGATTTGGCCGGTGGCCCCAAATTGGGCTTCGGATCATCGTTCAGCTTGGTTCGCAAGTCTTGGTATTCCAGATCCGGCTTCGGGTTCTCGGGGTATCCATCCAAGTCCCCTTCGATCACCACTGCCGGCTCCGTGACACGGGCTCGGTTCGAGGCGCTTCAAAGCTGACTGCTCGGCGCGTAGCCCAATGCGCTTGTCCTGCAGCTGCTCAGCTCTTTGACAGCTTAAGCCGTGTCGGCACTCAGCGGTCCCGCCTTGCGAGAAAGTCCATGTGCCCCGATCCGCGGCACATAAAGGATCCGGAGCCCGCAAACTCGACATGCCCTCCACATGGCATGGCCGTTGGCTCCACTGGGGCTCCCACGGCCCGGAAGGGCCTCCTGGTGAAGCCCGTTGCATGGCGGCCCAAGGTTCGTGGATCCCTGGGATCCGCCCGTTCGGCACGAGGCCAATCCAAATCCCTCTCCACTGGAGACGGCTTCTTTGTCTTCGCCTTGCTTGCACTGACCTTCGGTGCACTGGCCTTCGGTGGTGGCTCCAAGGAGCGGAGGGATTGCGAAGGCGGTGTCGCGGCCATGAAAGTGCAAGGCGACCAGGGATGCCAAAGCACCCAAGGATGCTTTCATATCGCTTGAGCTCTGAGCTGCTGGTTCACCGTGATATACACGAGAATCTGCACAAACATTCGAAGCTGCAGAAGGTTGTGGACATGCATGTTCAGCGCACTCACTCAGAGGCTCACCCGGCTGCGACTCACAATCTGGAAACTTCCCGTACACACTTGCTACGAAATTTTCTTCTTCTTGTTCATCGCCGAGACGAAGGTGAGGCGGTATGTCGTCCATTCGGAATCCTTGTTGCATCCAGTCTCCCCGAAGATCAATTAAGAGTTTTGCTTCGACGAAGAGGCATAGCAAGGTTGGGATTGACCGCAACAAAGATTACCAAGCACTTGGAAAAGTCTACTACGGCTTTCAATCTCCTCAGAGTGCGCATGCCGATCAGAATTGGGACACCTTCGCAATCCAAAGTGTACAGTTGAAGTCGGAGTCGGAGTTGCAAGTCACCAATGCTCTGAGGAACAAGCACACATGAAGACGACATACTGAAAGTGCCGTTCCCGAACTTGAATCCTTTAGGAGGCGCAGCTGAAACCTCTACCTCCTCAGTCACTCCACTCAACTGAAACCTCGCTTGCATGAGAGACTCCAATGCCAAAGCCTGCGTTCTCAGGATCGGGGGAGGTCTGGAGGAGCACAGCGTCCCGGTCGGGCTCATGGGAACTCTCGGATTCAATCATGAAGGCTGTGCCATGGTACAAGGCGTGGCCTTTGTCCTTCTGACAACAAATGAAGCAGCCTGTGAAGCCTGGGTCGCCCGGGCCAACAGCAAAAGCTTCGCCTTGGTAAAGCACAGGAGGAGCCGGCCTTGGACCAAAAGCCGATCCCTTTCCCTTGCCTTTCGGCTTTCCGAAGCCCTTGCCCTTGCCCTTGCGTCCTTTCATGTGGGGATTGAAAGGATAAAAACCCCTGCTCAGCGACTTTGCTTTGACGGCTTGTCTGGCTTGGGTGAAGGACCCAACCTTAGCCTCGGCAGCACTAAAGGCATCTTCAATCTCTCTCTGCTGTTCGGGCGGAAGGTCGCCCAAGTCATCATTGTGCGAATGGTTCCAGCTCCAGAAGACACCCGAGGCGTCTTCGTGAAAGTAGTCCCCGTCACCAAAGTCCTGCCACCAAATGCAACTCCCATCGTCCTCTGTACTCCAGAAGCCGTTCTCGGGCTCGCCCCAGGAGTTAGAGGACTCCGCAGCCGCCTGGGTGGCATGAGGAAGCTGGGTGCCGAGGTAGAGCACTTCCTGGTTCTCCAAGATCGCATCTGCTCCAGTGTCCATCTTCTTCAACCCACAAGGTCCTCGCGTTCCGGCTTCCATGGCCTCTCCGCGGATCGTCATGCGTGGAGAGCTCCTCTTCCATGTTGCGAAGGCATCGCTCGAACCTTAAGCTGTTGCCTGCCGCGGCCTGCGATTGCGTAGTCAGGCCAGCTCGGCGAAGCAACAGCCAACCGAACAGCTCGGAGGGCTACACATCCTCCACTGCCTCTTCGTAGGACTCCCAGAGGCGGAGCTCCTCGAGAGCTTTCGTCGAGTCGTCGCTGTTGCTGCATCCACGATCTCCGTGAACTCCTGGATCAAGGTCCTCATCCAGGTCCTCGTGTCCTCCTCAAGAGATTCTGGGGCGCTGGCATCAGGAGGAGCAGTGTCCTTGGCACGGGTCGGAGAGCTCGAAGACGACTTCGGAGGAGTCGGGGTGGGCTCCGCTGGCTTCCTGGCCTTCCGAGGAGACTTGGGGCCCTCAGCAGGAACCTCTGGCGAAGCCTTCCGGTCTTTGCGAGCTCTAGCCAGGGCGACTTGAACCCTTCTGTAAACCTGCCGAACGTTGCTCGACCATGTAGCCATTGACATGCCTGCAGGTCTCTTGAGGCGGATGACAAGTTCCTCAAGTCTCAGACCTACGTCTGGTACCGGATTTTTCCCCAATCTATCACGGAGAAACTCTAAGAGATATATCGTGCCGTTCCTCCGCACGAGGGCCGCATGATCCAGATCTTGAGTAATGTTCCAGGCACGTCCTGTCAAATTCGTGACAATTTCCGGTGCCAGGAGATGGCGGCGGCTGCGCTTGGTGCGTTCGAAGATCAATCTGACCCGTCGTACGAAGTCGGGCCAGCCTTGCGGGTCACCATCCCAGCTGACCTTCTGGAGGAAATTCTTCTCATCGGCCATGGAAAACTGTTGAGCGCCAATCGCGCTCCGCTACCAACTTCAGTGATAGCCCGGTGCAGCCACAAAAGCAGATATGCGGAAGAATGCAACGTGATTTTCTTTTGCTTCCAGCTCCTTCGGAGTCGTCCTGCCGGTTAAGGCCGCACAGCTGAAAAGCCCACGGCCCGAAAGACGCTCCACTAAAGTGGAATCTCAAACTAGTAGGCAAAGATTTGGGCCGAAGGAATTCCTGCGGTACGGCCTTCGTTGTGACGAAATGTATGCAGAGACGCGACAGCTGAATGTTTCATGAAGCTGAAGCTTAGGAACTCACACGGCAATAGTGCCCCGCTTGGCCTGCTGCTTCTTCAAAGCCAGACTCTTGAGCTCGAAGAACCGATCCAGACCTCCGTGAATCTCAAGAATCTGCACAGAATCCGAAGGATCCTCCTAGCTCGATGTTTCATGCAGGTTGATGCGCATGAAATATTACCTGCAGATGTTCTTAAAGATTCGGGAACAAGCTCCAGACCGCTGACTGCAATGGGCTTCTGATTGTCCTTTGCATCCGCAGCTCGTTGGATTCAACGCACGATGGCTGCATCAGGTTCCACCAATCTCTGTTGCTGTCTTCTTCTTGTTCTTCTCCTTCTGCTCTCTTCACTTCCTGTAGACTTGAGGAAAGCATGCCGGAAACATACCTGTCTGCAGAGTTCATATACATGCAGCAGCAATCCGTGTTCCCCGAAAAGAAGCTTTCGGACATTAGTCCACACTCTGAAAAGACATCTTTCCTACGCTCTTCTCATGCCTCCCTCGCTCTCTGTCTCTACATGTACAAGTAACACATGCTGCATGCATATGCGGGTGGGGGTTGTGGGACAGGGGGTTGAGGGTGGCGGGCGCTGGCGGAGCTAATTTGAGGCAGATGAAGAAAATCATTCGGAGACGCTTATCTAGTAGAGCTCTAGCTAGTCTGGGCATCTGCGGCGGTACCTGTCGGTCCGTCGTTTGTAAAACTGCCGTGAAACCCTGCCCACCTCAATTCACGGATGGATTCGGTGGAGCTTCTACACACGTTAGACCTTCCTGCGACCGACTTCGGGCGAGCAAGGGCTACTGGAAAGACGGCAAGACATCGTATGCGAGCTTAATAATGTGCTGAGCTCGTCGTCAGTGCAAATCTAAGACGTAGGACTGCAAGCGTCGCTTTGTGGCCCTGACGGCAAGGGATCACTTGAAGAGCTGCCAAAACACACTGTGAGTGTTTAAAAACAATCCGAGACATTTCCACATGCACAGGATGCATGCATTTGCAAACTACGGCTGCCGATCTTATGTGCAAGAAGTGGCACAGCACGATGCACAGCATTTCGGAGCGAGGGTTACGCAAGCCAGTCAGGCAAGAGCGCTCACCGGAGAACACATCTTGATGGTAGCGTGCTGTAGCTGCTGCTCTTTTCTCAGGTTGAGTGCTTTGTACATTCTCGCGGTCTTGTAGGGCGATCGATGGGACTGCAACTATTGCTATGGGGCTGCGACCTGACGGTGATGGATCAGTTGAACAGCTGCCGTGCTGCTAACACCGTGCGGCTCCTGAAAGATCTCTTTGACACGCGGAGCGAAGGTGCAGTCAGCGTTCTTTTCCTGGTCGGCTTGCGTTCAGTATCTGAATATGTTGAAAACGATGGAACATGTACACCTACACACCTCCTCAAGCTGGCGACGTCTCTCCAGCAGGTATTCGGCTTTCTTCTCTTGCTCCTATGACCGGGCATCGAGCACTCTCTAGGCGCGGTCCTTGCTTTGCTCCTGTCGAATAGTCTCCACAAGCTCGGACCTCTTTGCCTCGGTCCAAGCCGTTGCTTGTCGCGATCATTGTGGACATGTACATTCTGAGGTTCGCACGTACCGAGACTTAATGTGTGAAAAGCGCTTCGAGCTGCGTGGATCTAGCTGTGGCCTCTTCACGGCGATTACACAGCCCGGGATAACGATATATAACGATGGCATCGGCAGACTCCCGCACTTGGCCGTCCTGAAGCTGTACTCGGACGGCCACTCGTCGCCGGAGCCCGCTGGAATCTTCGCAGATCGATAGAGGCGCTCGTGTGCGCCAGAGTCCTTGGGCTGCTTGCAGGTGACGATCGTCACAGCCCGCAGAGCTTGAATCTGAGAGGCTTCGACTCTGCCTGACGAAGTTGATGCCTGCTGGAACAGCCCAAACCAAGCGGGTTGTCCACGCTTGCAACTTAACGCGAACAACAGGGCAAGCCCTGCCTCGGCTCGAGAAGTGGCGATAATCTCGGAAACCGGGTTGATCTGCGGCTTGAAGGTGCAGTCCTTTACAGGCTTGCTTTCACCTCGCCGAACCCTGCTTCAAGCAATGCGCCCCGCGCGGCCCCGACGTAACATAACTTTGTCGTTGAGTTATGGATGGACCCTAATTTGCACATTTACCTGCAGCAAGTCCTTGTGGTGAAGTTGCTCCAGCTCTGCGCGGGTCTGCTCACGGCGCTCAGCATCACGAACAGCGAGCCCTGAGCCAGAGTCTGCAATGCTGCGAATCCCTGCAAAATGTGCTTTGTGGCCGAAGGGCGGTGGATCCGCTCCTCGGGAGTCTCGCCCAGGAGGTCCAAATTGTTGGACACCTTGTGATGCAAAGGTAACAAATAATGCTAGGAAAAGGACAAGGAGTTCTCGTAAGTCCAGGGGCCAGCTGTCGGCTTGTTTCT
Organism: Symbiodinium necroappetens; assembly: GCA_905231915.1. NCBI lineage: Eukaryota > Dinophyceae > Suessiales > Symbiodiniaceae > Symbiodinium > Symbiodinium necroappetens. Next base: position 15,414 of record CAJNJA010007570.1, read on the forward strand.
GTAATGGCCGGGTGGAAGCGACAGTCGCTATCCACGTGCTGCGCTCGAACCTGGCCACCCGGGATGAGCCAGCAATTGCCGGCCAGTGAGCGGTCCAGGCCCCCGTCTGCATATGCCTCCAGTCTCTTCTGCTTCGCCATCTCGAAGGTGTGCTGTCTAGTGAGAAAGTCCTGTGACGAGGGTTCCAGAGTTTGGAACAAGCTATGGGCAATGCCTTGAATCAATTTCTCCTCCAACATGCTCCGGTCCGTGGACAGATTCATTCCAGTCCTGCTGCGGGCCCTGGAAGTAAACGGAATCCTTGCAGATCTTCCTGCGATGCACATGCGACCGGAGCGGGTGGCATGCTGTCCTGATGCCGTACCAAGATGTACCAAGCAGGCGCCGCTTTTTCCACAGCTGTGACCTGTGGGAGCACTTCGTGTGGGCATGGTCTCAGCCACACCGCGTCTCATGAGCAGAGAGCGAGCAACTCTAGCTCAACACTTGATGCTTAAACTGACACATGACTTGCTCGATCAAATCGCCAGACTGGCCGTGCAACCGCGATCTCAGACGGCGCCCACCCCAAGCTTTCCGGCTCTGACATCGTCGACTGCGTGGCCATCCCCAGGA
>CAJNJA010007571.1:0-16027 GCA_905231915.1 Symbiodinium necroappetens
GTTTAGCACACTAAAGATGGTAGTAGCAGGCATTGTCGTCGTGGTAGTAGTGGTAGTAGTGGTGGTAGTGGTGGTAGTAGTAGTAGTAGTAGCAGCAGCAGCAGCAGCAGTAGCAGTAGCAGTAGTAGTGGTCGTTGTCGTGGTGGTGGTGGTGGTGGTGGTGGTGGTGGTGGGTGGTGGTGTGGTAAAAAAACAGTTACCGACATTTTTGTTAATATTATTACTACTATTCGTATTCTTCTTACTACTATTAGCAAGAGCCGCGGCGCTGAACCATACATCGGAGCTTCAGCTGCAAAGCCAAACTGCGCGATCACGAGCTTCTGTGTCGGATATGTACACCCAATGCCTCCAAGCAACAGCTCAAGAGCAGCTATCACAAGAAGATGGACAAGGAAACTGATTGCTCTTTTCTTCAATTTCAAGCTCTCCAGGTACCTGGGTCACAGCCCTCAAGCAAGTCGCCCGCAGGGTTTCGCAGAGTTTGAGTTGCGAGGTCATGCCAGGCAAAGGCATTGTGGCTCTCTGCCATTGTGGCCTGCCGGGAACACAAATTTGCATCTACACCCAATGTGACGTAGCAGACATTATCATCAAATACGACGACGATCGAACAGTGCCGGCGCAGCACAGATCACGACCTAACAGCTCGGCTCATTGAGCCCATGCTGACAGAGGTACGAGTAGTGTTTCGGTTTTGCAAGGCGTTCTAGGACTACCGCAGAAAGGGGCTATGACGGGCTGCCACAAGAGTAGAAACCAGGCGCAGGGTCTCAAGGGAGGACACGAAAGTGCGGATCCTTTCAATGGACGACGCCCAATGACCAGCCACTCAGAGGTCAAGTAGCGGCCCTGGAAGACTTGCAAGCACAAAACATCAAATCTCGCTGTGTCTCGTCGCCGAGCCCTGAATGGCAACTATTCTGCAAAGTTCCTGCCAGACAATGAACATAGCAAAACATACCAATAGTAGCTGTGAATTTAACCACGGGGCATTGAACCACTTCAGCTGTTGTGCCAGGTCCGTCTGCCCTTGCCGATTCGTAGGCGGCTGCGATTGTACAATCCAGGCATCGAAAGCTCCCAGTGGCCGCAGCCGGTTGAAGGTTTTCTCGTCGATATGCAGTGAGAGCTCATCCACTGGCCATGTTCCCCACACCGTCTCCTTAGGGCTAGACAACTGCTACCTCACCAGGATATGCCAAGCGGCGCCGAGCTGAGCAAGCGCCAAGGCTCGGAGAAGCCCAGATACCATCCAATATTGTCTTGTCGTAAGATCGTGTCCAGCAACAGGGGGACACCTTGCAGGGAGCACCCATCAAACGGTCAAATCCAAGCAGAAACTGCACCTGCCAGCAAGCTGCCCAGGCTGATTCAACTGAGTTGACATTAGTGGTAAATCTGGCAGAGTCGGGGGGGTCCAGCCACCGAACAATCGACAACAATGGCACCCTGAGGCGGTAAAGCAACAGCAGGGAAGGGCCTGTGGCATGCATGCACGGAAGCACACGGTGGGTAGATGCATACATGCCTACATAATTTCGTGCACGCATTCTTTCGGAAGCACCCGCGCGTGGCCTAGAGGTCTCTTGAAGCGATCGCCATCGCAGGAGGCCTTTCCCGGACCACACTCCTGCAGCCACTGGGCCGAGCGGATGACCCGCAGCAGCTGGAAGTACTCCTCAGACTGTCTGACGATGGGAAGGAGGCCTTTGGCACATTTGGCCCTGAAGTATGCTCAAAAAGAACCCCGAAGCAGCCCGAAGTGGCCTATGACCAGCGTCGAGGTGCATCGCGGATTTCTGACAGAAGGGAAATCGAGCGTGGGCCTTGCTCGGTCGTTTCATTCAGGTTCAGACCGAAGTTGACAGTCCACATCAGGATGATCTCTTCAATGTCCGCAGCATCCTGGAGCGCCTCCATCCCGCTGTCATGCACAGTGTTCACACAGTCTGTTGTGGTGCGTCCCCGCCCATGAGTTATCGGTTCTCGGGCCTGGTGCAAGAACTTCTGGAAGCCCTTCCACACCTCGGACTGCCTCTGGCTGAATGCTGACATCCTGGAATCAGGAGCAGAAAACGGTCTAATGCTAAAACGAGGTCAGGCCCAAAATGGACATGTCCGAAGAAAGTCCTGGCTGCGGTGGACAGGAAGTAGGAAAGGTCGAAGGTTGGTATTACATACCTGTGTCGACATACAGCTTCGTCAGCCCTGGACAGTGGATTCTTGAAAATGGCCCGCAAGCGAAGGTCCGCGAGACAGCATTTGCAACTTGACGAAAAGACTCGTTAGCTGATAAAGCCCAATAATGTTGCAACCCGCGTCTGGGCCGTGCATCCGCCCGGTGAAGCTCCTGAACCTAAGACCTGCCCGATCGGGTGAAGAAACAGGAAGGGCTCTCCCTCTCACCATCTCGGAAGGCACCTCAATGAGCCCTACACCGTATGGCCACCCTTGAACAACCCTATAGCTCACTGGCGGCTGCACAACAGCCGCAATGTAACCAGCTGGCCAAGGCACATTCCATACTTCTTGCAGGCGTGCAGGAAACCGGAATGGTCCTGCTCCGAGTCCCAAGGTGCAAGTCTGACAGCATTCGCGTGGAGTATGTTCCTCGGCTTGCTGGGGATGTGCGCACCATCCATTCCAAGCACATGTCACACCCCTCCAACTCCACAGCTGAGATTGTCTGGAGCACATCCGTCGAGGGCAAAGACTGAAACCGAGATGCCGCATGATGTACAAATCACGCTCGTGCATATTGTTGAATGCCGACGTGTAGAGATCATTGTTGAGCCCTGGGCTCAGCCTTGTCGTGACAGCAATTCGTGCTACCACACAGCAAGTGACTCCCCAGGTTACTTCGCATTCAAGAAGCCCGACAGGACGTGGCCCGTAATAAATCGCCCGAATCGTCAGCATGTCGGCTTTCGAGCCCGTGGTCCTGCAGTCTCTTGAACTTTAGCGAACCAATTTTCTCCTTATTCCACATCTTCCAACAAGGTCATCAATCACTGGCTTGCAAAAACGGTCCTGGGATGAATACCTGAATCGATGCCATGAACCTTTGTACCGCTGTCGAACGGAGGACTGTTCACCTCGGCTGCTCCCTAAATGAATGCCTGCAGTGGGCGGCATCAACAGACGCGGGGAACGTTCGGCAAAACTATGAGGACGGCTCCAAAGGCCGCGTGTGTTCTTGAAGCACCGGCGCTTTACAGCATGGGTTGGGAGGGCGAAGTTGTCTAAAGTTCTGAACAGTTAACAGCGTGCCCCTAGTCATGGTCTGGTCTGGGTGGGGCCTAGTGCACTACATCTGTCAGGAGCCAAGGCAGCACATGCAGAAACCAAGCGGCGAAGAGCTTCGTGCAATTTGAAGAATTGCCCTGTCACGGAAGTGGGTCAAAACACGTGCCTTGTTCACTAGCACCAAATGATCGTAGCAAGCATAAGCTGGCTACTTGATTACATGCGACTACAGATCCGGCACCTTGTACTGCGAGTCTGGTCGGTCCAGAAGTATCTCGCAACGCAGCAACTGGAGCAAGCAAACAGCGCACGCCGTCCACAGCCGAACGCGCATTTTCACCTCGACGCACATGGCCAACAAGATACTCAAAGAATGCTCAATCAAGATAAGCGCAAACTTCAGCCGGCTCACCAAGCCCACAGTATGGCCACAACGATGATAAAGCCGCCGAAAAACGGCAAACGGGCAAACGTCTCGTAATGAAAAGGTTGCTCGTGTTTGGGTGCATGCCTGACTGCAGCAATGCAACTGCTACCGTGTGATTAGCTGCATGTATTTCATGCGCTTGTTGGCTTCGTAAGAGACCTTGCGAACAATGCGAGTTTCAGCTGACTGTGCGAAACATTGACATCTTCCGAAAATGTACTAAACTAGCCTGAAGCCACATGCATCGCAGTCGGCATTGCGTGGCTATGTTGTCGATCTCACAGTCGATTTGCAGGAAACCTGTACCAGCCTAGCTGTGCCTGCATAACAACACAATACAACACATCTTTGAACAGCACGAGAACATGAACACACGTAGGAAGGATCACTGCCTCTCCAACTGGCGCACAAACCCCTCTCACTTTAGTGTCCAACCCCACAAGGAAGACATGCCGCGCTTCTCCTGAACAGCATCCAGCACCTCCTGTACAGATTCGCTGCCTTCGATGTCGAGGACAAAGCCCTTCCAACACAAGCTTGCTCCAGGCTTTACACAAGCGTCAGCAGACAATTTCGGAGTGTCGCGTGCAGATCTGTCAGCGCTTCAGTGTTTCCCTGACTCCCATGCCATGAGACGGCTTTGGGGGCGCACGATGTGGCCGGAAGTCTCATTGTAGTGTCGCAAAGGGTTGATAAACCTTAGAAGGCTTCATTCGGCTGACTTGCTTCTAGCAGCTTCCAGCATCTTCTAGCAGGGTAGGCGATGAGAACACAGCCGTACCAACATGCTACGCCTTCTGGGATCACGGCGCTTTGCGCGCTGCTTGTGCAGATATAAGGATGAGCCTCGCGAATCAACAGCCATGCTACGGTGGTGCAGCAGGGGGAAATCTCTCGACTTCTATCTTGGAGCGAGACCCCCAGCAAAGTCGTGAGGCCTGCTCATGCGCCAGGCAAAAGACTACATGGAGATGCTGCTCCCCTGGTTCGAAACTTAGGCCGCCACCCTGGCATGTGACATGCGGTGTCATGGCCGCAGCCAACGGGACGTGCTCATCCAGAATCTAGAAACAAGAAGGCAAGTCTCGACTTCGTCAAAAGATCCCATGTATGCCAAGGGCCACGAACTGAGAAACATCCTACGATTTCTCTTCATGCCTTGCCAGCAGCACAATGACACGTGGCTCATGAAGGTTTTCACACACATCAGGTCCTGTGGACTCGTACCCAGTTAGAACTCTTGCTGCTGCGTGTGCGATGTGGGTGAAAGTGCCTCCTGGCCCTTCCTGGCCGCTCCAAACAGCTCCCGCAATCTGATGCGTTGTTTTATGGGGCTTGAGACGGCAGCAAACTTTTGCCCACTTGGCTGGCTCCGCGAGCGCGATGCGAAAATGGCAAGTGGTACTTGCGAAAACGGGTGACACGGTGTTTGGGTCGCTTGGCCCAATTGGAAACTCAACTACGGTTCAATCCGCTGCATTGCGGCATGTAGCATGGCTACATGCTGCTACTACGGTAGCTGGGCAACTGGCCTTTGTGAAAGCCCAGGGCGAAGGCTGCGGTGAAATGCGTGCTTGCATCTGGACTGGGAGCTACACGAAAGAGTGAAGCAGTTCCTCTGCACTGCCAGCCGGTCGGTATGGCCTCAAAGCTCCTCGAAGCCGAGATTCTCTTCCTGTGCTGTGCGTGTATCTGGTGGGTAAGCTGCGAGTGTGGCAGGAGCGTCATGCGCATGCAGAGAGGCCTTTTCATGGAGAACTGGTGGCGAAGTCGCCTGGGATTCGTTGGGTATGGCCTCGATTCAATGTATTTTCTGTGTTTTCCTGTTCTCAAACAAACTTGGGCTTGACTGCTCCATCTGGCATCTCTGCCTTCGCGCACTTCTCTCGCATGCAGCTGTGCGCATCTTTGAGATCATGGACGCGACCTTAGACCCGGGCTGCCGCATTTTCTTGCTTTCACAGCAACCAACACTGATCAAAGAGATCCTCGCTACCAGTCAGTTTCAAGGCCTAGGACTCTCTACTCACATGCCCTGTGCTAACCATCGTCCAAAGTTTGTCCTTGCACGTTGGATTCGAAAGTGTGGCGATTTTCACGATGCTTCCCACGAACTGCCCCTTGAAGCTTGTAAACAGTCTCAAGAAAGGCCCGTGAAGAAACGATCATCGGAGAACATTGCACTACGGAAACGTGTTCACCAAAACTTAATTCCTCTCAGCCAAGCGACCTGGAATGGATAACTCTCAAAACTTCCGGTCTCATGTCTATAGGGTAGGACCCTCGAATGCCTAAACTACCCTCAACCTCACCGCGAAAAGGAGGGACACGTTGATTGTGTCATTGCTTGGGCTTGCCCAAACATTAGTTTCATGCCGCTGCTGGGACTCATTATCAACCGGCTGCCGTGTGACATGGGACGAGATGTTTGGGCAGTCCTGGCTTCAACTGAGCTGTTGCTGAGAAGTCGCTCTCCAGTGCAGTGTAGTTTGGGTTGCTGCCACAGTGGCTTAGACGTGGCCATTTCGAGGGTGAAAGTCTCTTCGGGAATTTCTTTCGGCTTTGAGATCTGGTTGTCGCGAACATATTCTTGACCCGTCCTCTTTCCGGCCAACCCTACGTGTTTGTTTCTCTAGAATCTCCAGAAATGCAGCCATCCAAATAAAAGGTGTGAGTGCAAACGGGATGTGAATGACTTGAGCCCGAGCCTGTCACACCTCGATCTCGATAGCTGGCCAAAACCTTAGTCACTGCTTGCCAGGGAGCATTTGTCGCGGCAACGCCGCCAAGTTTACTGCGACTGGTGCCGAGGCAGGAACAAAGTCCAAGTCAGTAGCGTTGCAGCGCAGGTGCACGTTTGAGCAGCCCACGGCTTCAATCATGCGAGCGAAGGCCTTGAGATAGGAGCCGTCGACATGGCACAGAACAGAATAACTAGGGCACGGGCCCACATGCAAATGCACCAGCTGTCACCACCGTTGGCTCGTATCACACCTGGCCATACAAAGCTCCATGATGCCATGACTTTGTGCGAGCACATGCATAGCGCTTGCCAGCCGAGGTTGATTTGCTGGTCCGTTTTTGCTTCGTCGATAACAAGGCACTCGAAGTAGTCATGTAGCTGCTGCCTCGCGTTGACGCCATAGGACGCCAAGCAGCTGGCGGTGGTCGGCCATGTCCAGTATCAGGGGACGCTCTGTTCCCATTGACTTCGCCGGGTTGACTTGTCGAATGTGGCCGCCCAGCTCGTGAAGCAGCAGGTTCAGCTTTCAGCGCGTTCTTCCCATCCCAGCTTTGACTCAGCTTCTAGTCTTGCAAGAGAAGACGCTGCCGCAGCTCCTGCTGACGGAAACATCAAACGGAGACCAGCTGCTGAGCATGAAGATTCTCCACAAAACCTATGCCTGCCTTCCGAGGACGCATGTGCGCAGGGCGGTACTTGGAAAGGAAGACACTCAAACTCCAGCCCACCTGGACTCAGACCTGAAACCGACAGCCGAGCTGTCTGAGTGTCTGCTGCTACAGTACGTGATCAGCGCCCCCTTTCGGGATTCCTAGCAAGCTGCCACTACGCCCAACGAAAACTGCGGCTGGTTTGGTGCTGGAGTCTATCCCACTTTGCAAACTTTTTCGAAACGAGGCATCTCCTGCCGATGTCTGCGGAACTGCTGCACCGCAACGCCGTGTGGCATTGTTCCCATGAGGCGCTGCTTTTCTTGCCATCCTGCGCAAGCTTTGCAGAAGTCCCCTTTGAGCGATGCCCGCCTGCCTGCAGGCAAGGCACCCACTCGCCAGAGGTCGCCAAGGGTCGGCGTCGAAGGATCTGCCAGGTTGCTGTCCGGTGGCACAGCAGCTGCCGTGTAGTCGGGTTTCGCCACCTCTAAGCAAAATCGTGGACTCGGTCACGAGCATACGATCAAATTGCTGTCAATACTGATACGAGTGGACCCGACTTGGAGGCGACGAGCACAATGGCTTCTGGAGGAAGCCTTTACCGGAAGAGGCGGGGGGGTGAAGGTCTCTTCATAATGGGGAAGCAACCATGCCTTCTTCCTAACCAATGCCCGGTGTGGATGAACGATCCAGGGAATGGTACAAGCTCGTCATACTGCACGTTGCCGCAACATCGCATAAATGTGCGCTGCACGTGGCCGAGTCGCGAAAGTGACGGAAAGCCGTCGAGAATCTGCTGCCAGGGCGGGCCGCGGATTCGAGACACGATGCATGACCCCTCGACATCGTCCTCCCGAACAAGCAGCGGCCATTTTGCTCCGCAAACCACCCCGCATCACTCTGACAAGCTTTCAATACATCCTGCGCCTGTCCTGCAGTTAAATACTCGATCAAAGTTCCCGGCATTACCGTCAAGGCATCTTCTCTTGCAGGCACACATGCCCACGAACCAGAAGGCAAACGAGCCTCCACAAACACAATGATGCAATGAAGGGACCCAAAGACTGAGTGTTCACTGCATCGAACCTCAAGGGCACCGCTCTGGCCGCACTTGGCCCGACCAGAGTCTGTGCCGGGAGACCTCATGCAATCACATGACATTCAATTGCACCTGTGAGGCTACAAGGACCCGAATCGCAAGGCACCTCGCCAGAACCGTGAAGGCACCGAAATCCTGATGTGCCTTTGCCCGCAGTTGGTACTCCGACCTGAAGCCGCATGTTCTGCGTCTCGCCTTCACGGCAACTGTCCGGTCAAAGTGGCAAGTCCGGTGGTCGCAAGCACCGAGGCAGCAAAGATGGATAGTTGCACGCCTCAAACCAGCACAGACAGCTCTTCATCTGTAGCATGATACCACTTTTTCTTCGCACTCGCTGCCGCCTGGCTGCCTGCAGCATGCTGGAGTGACGCACGCGCCGCTGCGAGTCATACCAGAGGTTTTGGAGTGAAGATGGCTGCACCCCCGAGGCTGCTGCCAGAAGCCTTTGCAAGAAGCGTGCTTGTGCCCTGCCGATTGACAACCCATTAAAGCGGGAAAGCTTTACCATGGACGGAAGTCGCCACCAAGCGGCAGCAGCAGAGCTTCGGAGAGCTTTTCGAAGGCAATGTAAGCTTCCAACATAGCAGGCTTCAGCATTTGGCAGCTCGAGGGCCAGACATTCGAAGGGAAGAACACCTTTCCTAGGAACAAGGCATTCCGACACTGATGCCTGATTGCTGGATCTCTTGTTGGATCATCAGCTGCGCTCCCCGAAGTAGTCACAGGCCCAAGCCGCCATATGCAGAGCGGTAGTAGTCATCCAACTTCCACTCTGTGGACTTGGCCCGTGGCTCATCGGCCTGCAAGCAGGGACGACCACGCGGATGCGCTGTCACTCAGCCAAGCAGCAGCATTCGACAATGTAAACACGCGATTCAGTCATATCGTAACCCTAAGCGACGCATTGGAGTAGCTTCGAGTTTGAGAAATGGCGGCCACCATCTCCTTTCGTGAGGCTCGCTACTATGGCATCATATTTCTTCCACTAGGTATGCAGAGGGCCCTTCTGTGATTCCGGTTCGTTCTGCTTGCATGCTTAGTCTCCACCGAAATTGCCACAAAATGTTTCGACCCTGTGTGAGCCTCACAAATCGCTGGCGGCCCGCAGCAGAACCGCTCGCAGACGATGCCTTCCCAGAGTGACTCAGTTCAGTGTCCAGCTGCACCTGAAAAAATACGTGCACCTTGCCCAGCAGATGGCTCGGCATGTGCATCTGGAGGCACAGAGGTGGCTTGCCACTGTTCTAGAAACCTCTGGTGATGCGGGTAGATCTCATAGCCACCTGGGCGATGTCCAACCCGTTGACAAGACTGCAAATACTGCAAGATCTGCAGATTGCCAAGAAACGGTTTCTTTCCATGTTGTAAACCTTGAGACAGTGTCTTGAGAAGGGCAGCTGGTCCAGGGCGGCTCCGAACTGAGGCACAAACGGCACAGCTCTGCTTCACCTCCAGTGGCTCATCGAAGAAGGCCAGGGACTCCGCACGGACTTTCTTCACGACAACCGAGGGCACTCCATGGCCTTTCAGTGGCAGGGAACACTGCCCCTTTCTTTCCCGCATACCGGCACTGAAGCAGGCTATGATAGGAAATGACGCCAGGCCTGTGGCTGAGAAGAGCCCATGCGACATCAAAGCAGCGCGAACTGCAGCTACGATTTCAGCGGGCGGTTCTGCGCCGTCACCTGTACAAGCAATTTCTGCCCGGCCAGGTGCTGACGATTCCCTCACCACACGAGTGCCTGCCTGCGCTCAACCAACTGCAACCATCCAGGTCCACAGCAGGAATCTCTTCTTTCTGCCTAGGCTGACATTTTTATCTCAAGGCTCCCATGCACGGCATAGCGAGTCCAGGGTCTACGGGAAGCCGTCTAAACGAAGCCACCCGAGCGCTGGCACTTTCGATTTCCGCCTGCCGCCTCGGAATCGGAACACCTAAGTTGGATCGGTGACAAGAACTACGAAAAGGGGGACTCCACCTTGCTCCGGTCTTGGGTGGCCACACAGGTCGCAGCGGCCAGCTGAAGAAGTGCCCGGTGGTTATTCAGAACATGACCACCTCCACCGCTTGCGAGGACTGCTATGCCCTCTGCCTGCACATCCGAGCTCTGGCCTGCTGGCTTTCGATGTAAGTGTCCAGCCATCCTGCGCTGCGTTACTAAAGTGCTTCTGCTTTTTGGTTGGGCCGTGCATCGGTCCTTGGATGGATGCCGTGCCATGCGTCTCCCGCACATGAGCACTGCAGTCCGCTGGCAGGTCGAATGCTGATCACATTCGGCGAATCAGCCAGGCTCAGCATGGCTCAGTCCATGCGCCGCACTTGGAAGAAGTGGCATCCCTGTAATCAAGAGACGGGGGGAGCGGACCCATTAAGAGATATTATGAGTATCAACTCCTGAACCCTATTGTGCATCGCGTGGCTGCCAGACTACATCGTAACTGAGCAATGACATTGGGGAAATGTGTGAACACCAGCTTCAGAGACTGCAAGGAACAACATAGTATCCACAGATGCTGTCAGCCCGAGGCAGCACACTTTCGTCGCATCCATCACGATAGCTACTGGATTGTCTGTTCAAGCCTGGGTTCATAGGATACCCGATTATTTTTCCTTAGAGCATTCTATATATTCCCACTCGACCTTTGCTCTTGCGACATTTGTGAGGTGAGGCTTGCAATGATTTGACAGGCGGCCGGCAGACCAGCCCAATCGAGATGGGAGCACTGTCCCACTGAAATCGCTTCTGGTGCGTGATTTCCCAGAAGTCACCTTGACCTCAGAGCGTGCCCAAGCGTATCTGAGCTTTCAGAAATCACAACAGCAAGTGGAACCCACTGAGTTTACTTCCCCAGACCAACGGCTTGCCATCTCCATCCAACAGCTCGGCACACACCTTGCCGCTCGATTGCAAAGGACGGCCGACGGGCAATGTATGCACCCACAATGGGGCCACAACGCGGTGGGTCCCGTCGTGGTTGCACTTGTGGTCTCCTTCAATTCGTCCAGTTAGCCATCTGAGCTGCCTGCCGCTGTCGCCCGGGGCACGAGTCCGTAACGAGGGCCCTCACCGGGACAAACTTCTACGCTTCCAGCAAGCGCCTGGGAAGTCCAAGTGCCGGAAGCGTTGGTGAATGGCAGTGCAAAAGCCACCGTTCGGAAGATGCAGATTCCAGAATTTCTCCGATCCAACTGTACTGTCTGTAAGTATTGACCGACTCGGGTCAGTGACACAAGTGGCCGCGAAGCAGGGCCACGGGCAACGCTGCTGCCCTACATCGTGACGAACATTATCAGACTGTACACTAGCTACGTCCCGACAACCTTAAACGATGAACTCCTCGCTTGCCGGCGCCAGCGCATCCAGATACTTGATGTCCTGGCAAAGTAGGAAAATAGGGCAGAGAGGAGGAAACAACTTTGAATGCAAGATAACGATGTGGCAGGATCTGGCGAATCGTCCTCATCTGACAATGCAAAGCTGAACGATTCCAAATCACCAACCGCATGATCCTGCGAGCGCCCACGGTAGATCGAAACGGAATATACACGCCACCCATGTGCAGTCATTGCATGAGCTCTCCGCCATCCTTTGAGCAAGAGGCTGTGACCGGCACAATGCCGTTCTGCGTTTCCCAACGCAGCTCGACCTCTGGAGGCCAAGTCGAATCGCCCCAAAAGGCTCCAGAGTCCGATGGCGGCGTGCCTGGGCGCTGCTCCTGTTGTAGCGCTGCGCCAGCGCCTTTAGCCGAGCATCGCCCAAGGAAATGGCAGGCACCTCATGAAAAGAACGCTCCCGGCATGCATGACCAAGCAGCTTGCTTCCTCGAAGCAAATATTCAAGACCCTAAACTCGCCAGAGTCGCGCCCGCTGACGTTGGCCCTGCCAGGGATGCCCAAGCCTGCACAGATGGCAGCTTTCCAAACGGATGCCAGCACCAAGCCCAATATGAAAGAATTGTTTGGGTTCAAGCGGCTGTATGGAGCGAGCCGGCGACATGATGCGACGGATAAATGTTTCAACGTTATCCGAGTCATACATGTCAGCATACGATTGAGACAACAGTGTCGCAAGCGGACGAAACTTTTCATTGATCAGCTGGAGAAAATCACAGAACAGCAAACAGTACAAAAAATGCTTCACGCCACCTCAATGGTTGTGCCAAGTTTGCGCATGGCCAATCGAAGCGTCTCATTGTGGTAGGCGAGGTGCCACTGAACCTCCAACACAAAGACAGTGCGCGCGCTGCCGGGGCAGGAACATGCAGGTTAAGTGTGACTAAAGCTTTCAATGCCTGGCCTGGTTGACTGCAGGTGCCTCCTTGAACTCAGCAACAACTTCTGCAACTTGCTCCGCATTGTAGTTGCTCACGCCGATCCTTGTCACAACTCCACTTGTAGTCAGTGAGGGAACGAGCTACTGGCAGTGCGCAAAGAATCGAATCCACCGATCATGTCAATTGCTGAGGATTGCTCGCACGCACCTTCCCCATCGCACGAAGTTCGCTGAGGCCACGCCAGGTGTCCAAACGTTCCTGCTGGTGCTGCTCCCCGCACTTGTTCGGGAAGTCAGACATGTTCTTGGACACAGCAGCAACCAATGCCATCATGAATCATAACGGACTCGAATCACACCCTCCTGCGGCACTGCTGCTGTTCGAAAAGACGTGTCATGCTTTAGCCAAGGCGCTACACACGGAAAATGGATCAGCACCAAATCGATGTAGTCGACGCCCAACCTTGAACCGTTTCTGATCGTTGCCATCTTTAACTCCGCTCGTGCTGCTACATTCTGCCACGTCTGCCACATCCGTACTGATCACCAGATTCGGTCAAATGTCTTCTGTAGGGTTTCGTTCATCACCATATCCTTGACAGCTCCACGTCCAATTGGACCGGGAATTTTGGTCGTGAGGAAAATCTCCTTTGCAGTCTGTCAAGTGATACTGACCCTACAGCAGATCCCTGCAACATGGTCGAAAGGAACATGAAACTAGCCGGCAGTCCTTTCGCTCAACACCGGAAGCTTTGATCGCCGCTCCCACATCTGGCTCTGTGCCGTAATCGTGGGCAGTGTCGATATGGCGCCTCATTAATCATGGCAGGGCCGGCCTGCACGGCTTCCCATCACTGCATATTTGCATACATCTTCACACTGGGGTCTCGACCCTCCAAGCTGGAGCCACTGCTGAATGCCCTCTTGCACGCTACAGTTCGTGAGGGACCCACGATAGCTTCCGAAGGCGATCATGGGCATGTAAACCTGTTGTCGAAATCGCTGTAAATTAGCATGGCGTAACTATGCGCCATGACTAAACATGTGTTGCTCCGAAGCAGTGCCGACATGCGACTCCTGCAGCCACCTCCACAGTTGGGACAGTGGCATTCGCCACAGTTCCGAGAAATATCAATCCCGCGAGAATACGCGGCATGGTAACGATCGACAGTGCAATGATCACTGAAGCTCAGCCAAAACTGCAAATTCGTTTCAACGTAGGTACATGTGTGGGCCGTGAACTGCAAGTTTCATGCACCCCTTTCATTTGGCGCGGGACCAGCTGGAAGAACTCCACAGTGTGAAGCAGCGGTGCTAACGTCCTGAGACGTCTTCAAGTAAGCCATTTTCCAAGATGCCACTGGTGCCGTTGAACTTGTCAAGGTAAGGTCTGCACCAACGTTTCATGATTGCACAGGCGTGCCCAAAAGGTTGGACTGAAAATGAAGCGGTCCATCAATCGACATCTTCCACACTCGCTCTTTATATCTTTCTTACGCACACGCCTGTTTTCGTCACTATAGCCGATATGAAACCAAATTGGAGGAGAGTGAAGACCGGACTGGTTTCGACGACGAAAGCTCCGGGTCCTCGGTCGCACGCGTTAAACGAAACTGGAACGAGACAGCCAGACAGCCTCAGAGGGACAAGTACCACAAAGTGTCCTCATCCCGCGCACACCGTCTATGCTTTCGTTTCGACGACCTTCGGCTTGTCCTACTCATACCCTGCGAGGCGCCTGCCGGTCCTTTGCCGGGACGGCACAGGCAGTTTTGCCGAAAACGGGCGACAAGGTGGACGGTGCATGCGAGTGGCGGGCCTTCGGCGGCCAGAAGTACAGAGATGTCTGTGCGGGACCAAGGAATACGCATTTTCTGGGTCGCAATAAATAGCACAGCGTCGAGTCACCCCTTGCATTTCTGGCAAATGAACTTGTGGAAGCCTTGCAGGTGGTCTGGGAAAAGTTCGGGCAAGATGTGAGGTTGGTACCGGGGAGTTGAACACGCATTCACATGATGTTCTGTTCTTTTAAAGATTCGACCGCCATGTTTGCCTGATTTTCGTGCGGTTTAGGGTTGGTGGTGTATTTGCGGTGGGTAGCCTTCCAAATTAAAGAACTCAAGCCGACACCTCCAACTCCGCTGCCGCACATGCGCCAGCATTGCTGGCAACAGGCCTGCACATGTGGCCAAGAATCTGGGTTTTTACCTCCGATACTTCAACACGAGGCTGGGGCTTTTCTTGCACGCATTCAGTCCAAGTCAGGAGACATCGGACCTAGCCTACCGCTGCCAGACTCAGCAGGCATCAAAACTGGGAGAAGAAGTCAATGTGTTTTGGCAACAAGGCAGTGAGCAATGAAAGAGATTCACTGCGCACTGCGTATTTCAGACTCTTCCCCTACGTTCTCTGGCAGCCGGACTGCAAGGATAACTCAGAGGTCCACCACACAACTAAGCAAAAGCAGAATTGGAGGCGACAGGGTGAATCCAAACAGCCGGGAGAACGATCTTGATTGAACTGCCAACCAGGAAATAATTCATTAGGGCCTCATCGAAGGGAACAATCAAAAGGCAAAATCTGCTCAATACTGACTTGCAATCCCACAAGTCAAGGAGCTGAAGATCCGAGTCACAGGCTTGAGCTGGGGCGGATGCACATGTTCATCGCTGAAGCTGCTTACAAAAAATACTCCAAATTCCAACATTGGTTGCCAACGCTTTCCAGCATAACCCCAACCCGTCCCGCGTGCGAAGCTTGCCACACTGGGCCTCAGCTCGCAGGTCAGCTTTCCATTTGCCCTTTTGCACCCAGCTGGCCCGTGCGGTTGCCGAGCTTGGCATTCGCTGGCCACTTCACTTGCACCGGCCCTTTGACGCCGAGCAGGTGAGGATACAGATCAGTGCCATCGCGAATTTCTTCCCGTATCACCTTGCTCTGCCCGAACGCTAAAAAGAGCGCATTCGAGCCTGGTTGCCATACCATAAGTTTGCACGCAGTGTTCAATCCATCATGTCTTCACCTACGCCGCCCGACTGGGGAGGGGAGACCCTTCAGGACGTTACGCCGATCGACGTGCCCTCTTCCCCCCCTCCAGCGGACGGGCCTGGCGACGTCACGCCGGGTTTCGACGCACCGGCCCTTGCGGCGTGCCCCGTCTGTCTGGAACGCCCCTCCCCCGAGCCAGATGTGCACGACACCACTTATCCGTGCTGCGGCGCCTTCACCCACATCGGCTGCATGTTGCAGGCCGCCCGCTTGCACGGTCGGTGCCCTAACTGCCGCGCTGCTATAGATCATCTGCCCCGCGAGCCGAGCATTGCCACCCGCTGCCGAGACCTGGGGATCAGCCTTGATCTCGTGGCGCCCCCCAGCCACCAAACCGCTCACACAGTCGTTCGGGACTATGCGGCCAGGACTTTCTCCAGTGCCGACGTGCCCGAACCGCCTGAACCGGAACGCGTGCGCGCCGTTTGTTGCCGCCGCCTCTCTGGACCCGCGACCGGCTTCATGGAACTCCCTGACGCGCGCATGCATTGGGCCCCAGTGCCCCACCGCAACGACAGAGGCATCGCGTCCTGGACG
>CAJNJA010007572.1:0-16027 GCA_905231915.1 Symbiodinium necroappetens
TTGTTGTTGTTTTTGTTGTAATGGCAATAACAGTGATAGTAGTAGTGGTAGTAGTAGTAGTAGCAGCAGCAGCAGCAGTAGTACTACTACTACTACTACTACTACTACTACTAGTACTACTACTACTAGTAGTAGTAGTACTACTACTACTACTACTACTACCACTGCCACCACTTACCACTTACCTTACTACTTACTACTTACTATCTACTACCTACTACCTACTACCTACTACCTACTACTGACTACCTACTACCTACCTCCTACCTCCTACCTCCTACCTCCTACCTCCTACCTCCTACCTACCTACCTACCTACCTACCTACCTACCTACCTACCTACCTACCTCTGCTACTGCTCCTGCTGCTGCTGCTGGAGCTGGCGCTGCTGCTGCTGCTGCTGCTACTGCCACCGCCGCCACCACTGTCACCGTCACTGCCGCCACCACGATCTCGACCTCCACTACTACGACTACGACGACGACGAAAAACACGACGATAACTTACTGTTATTTCTGCCACTATGGTGGATTGGAGTAGGGCATAGAGTGGCTTCTTATAATGCCTGCAGAAGATGGAGCCCACAGGACCAGAAATAGAGAGTTAGAGATACAGAGAGACTGACAGTAATTCTAGAAGCTGTGAGGCCTTGGAGGCTGAGCTGCGCAAGTGGGACTGGGACACCACCACAGCACGCCTGAATGCTGCGGAGGCAGCTTGCGTTTTCCTAGTTTGGGGCTGCTTCCGGGCGGATTGTTTAGGGGAGCGTGAGTTTGCAAGAGTGGCTTCGCAAAGGCCTCCTTGTTGCAGCAATGTTGCCATCCGAATATCTCAACTACCCCTAAAAGAGCAAGGTTTTGATTTGGTTTGAGATTGGCTTTAACGCCCTATATGGCCCTATATCTTTCAAACCGATGGGTCCACGATGATTTCTGGTGCAGGCCGAGATCACTCGACTTGGGCGTGACAACAGCATCGCAGAAGGCCGACCCCCTTTCGGGCAGACGGAGGGAATATCGTTGAACTAAGAAGAGAAAGTAAGGGCTTTGTTGAAGCAAAGCACGAACCAGGGTCCCAAATCAACCTTGCGTGAGTCTCTGCAGCTGAATATTTCACTGGTTACTGGAGGTCCCTGCAAACCTCCACTGGGATACTGTCTGAAGCCATGAAAACCTGAAGCGAATTGAACGGAAGCCTCGCAGCTTGATTCTTGCCACTTGCTCCAGGTCTGCGGTCAGATGCCCTGGCCCCTGGTGGGGATGTTGTACTGTTTAGTTCATGGTTTAGGACTTTGGGTTGTTGCCGCGAGTGTTGGGAACATGGCCTTGGGAAGGTCAGCGACGCTTCGCCTCCTCTTTCTCCGCAACTTTTCGCATGCGAGCTCCCAGAATTCTACTGTCAGCCGCGGTTGTGCCGATGCCGTCCTTGATCTTTGAGTCAACCCTCTACCGTGATCCGCAGGCACGTGCATACTACAGAGATCAGCGGGAGACTCCACCTTGCGACTAGAATTGAATGACGAATGCATCGGTGACCAGAACACCGGCATTCTTGGCCCCAATTCCGAAACTTCCGTCCAAACTCACATTCACCGAGTGTGCGACAGTCCAATCAGCCCTTAACCGACAGTGTAAGCCCTACATCCCCAAACTATAGCCGAAGCTTTCATAAGCCCGTAAGCCCTAAACAATAAGTCAAGTCGCTGTGAGAGCGTAAACACCCCCCAAAAAGCATACATACACGTAAAGTGTAGGGCTTAGGGTTCACTTATAGAGCACTGAAAGATCTTACGGCAGCCCAGGTCGAGGTCTTGAAGCGCAAGCCCGGTGCCAAAGCCTTCAGAGTTGATCATTGGGTCGTATCAACGGCTTCAGAGTTTTGGTGTGTTCCACCTCTCAAGGGCTTTTGTTGGTAGGGTTTGTCTGAAAAAATTCGGATGTCCTGATTTGGTCTCGACGTACACGGGTTCGCCTAGCCTAAAGCTTCGCCAGTGACAATCATACCAAGCCAAGCACCCACTTGAGCTTCTATGGTAAATCTGAGACAAATCTTCAGATTAGAGTCTTGATGTGTCAGTCTTGATGTGTCCAATAGTATCATGGTTAACTGATTTAAAGTATACCCATTTTCATTATTACATATTAGTTCTATGGCTTCTAGTATCGTGGGTGCTCTTGTTCCCTTCCGAATGCCAGGCTTCGGCCGTCAGAAGGCACCTTGTCCCTAGAACTCTAACCCTCTTCCCTTGACGACAACCAGGAGCCCGAACCCGGGAGCCCGAACCCGCGAACATAGTTTCCGAAGGCTGGCCCGTGAACCGACGGCAGCAGAGCGGCTGCCACGGTTGGTAGGCCCGAAACCTTCCTTATCTTATGATGATCCTGACAACGTCGGTTCTTGTGATAGATATGAGTACCGCCTGACGATGCTGCTGCGACAACAACATACAACAACGGTCGCTGCTACCGGTTATGCTAAGATTAAGACCTAACTCGACTAATCAAAACGGCGCAGAAATCACCGTCATCATCATCAGCAGCACCTCCACCATCAGCACCATCATCATCATCACCATCACTATTCTAACACCACCACCATTACGGTTAGGACTGCATTTTGTTCATCTTTGTCGTCGTCACCATGACCATACTGGTCATCAAAAAAACACGAGTACTAGCCACGGTTCATGGCTTGGGGGGTTTTATGTTGTATCAGCCGTTCGGAGCTGACAGTGGTTCAAGCTGGCATGGCCGTGGCTGCGGACGTGCTGGTGGTTTACGGCCTCTCTAGCAGTAGACTCTAGGAGCTTCCTGCCCCGGCGCCGGAGCGCGGAGCCTCTTGCTGTGGCACCGGCTGCCAGCATGACGGCTCCAGCGGCATTCCCGATCAGATCGGTAATGAAAGCTCGGGGACGCCTCTTACGACTCTGAAGAGGAGGCCGACTGGAACGACGGCATCTTTCGCCAGGCCCCTGGCAAGTTGAGCCGCTGAGTCCTGTGAAGCAATTGACAAGATGATTGATTCGCGCGGAGGCTCACCACAAGGCCATCGGAAGCATCAGTGGCCCCAAAGGTGTAACTTCCCGAGCTGATTGGGATAACGTGTACGCCGCATATCGCCGCCTTGGCCGAATGGTGGCTTCCGCTTCCAAGGAGAAGGTCATGGTAGTCTACGACTCCGTGACGGACGTCACTTTCGCCAAGGTGCCGGACGTGACGTCTCTGTTGAAAACTCAACGTGCAGCCAAGGCGAACAAGGTCGCGAAGAACCAGGTGACAAAGGCCGGTCCTCCAGCCAAGGCCCTCTGCCACTCCTCACATCCTTTTCTGATTGGCATCAGTGCTCAAGGCAGAGCAGCCGTCATGGACGGCTACAGTTCCGTGGCTGGCGTGGTGGATGCCAGCATCCCGAACAAACTGTTCTTCAAGGTGAATCCGCTGGATGCCATCGCCAAGGACTTAAGGATCTGGTGCAAGCTGCTCAGCGATGAAGACGTGAGCGCCTGAAACTGTTGGGGCCGTGACGCAAGGCTGTCATGATTTCATGATTTGTGTTTTATTGTTTAATCAAAGCTTCGCGATTTCTTTATGTATAGCATTCCGTCGTGACGAGTCCTGCAGAATTTCCAGGGAAGCTCGAGTCGCCGACTGCTTGTGCAGATGCTGCATCTGAATAAGCGCCCGCTTCAGAAAAGCATTTCTTGCAACAGTCTCAAATCCTGGGAGTCGCACACATATCCAATTCGGCTCTTGTCACGAAGAGCAACAATAATATTTGCCGTGCACCAACATCACTAAAGATCACGTGGGTTGCTGCAACAGTGGTATTGATTGCCATGGCACCCGGAACACTCGTGTTGACCACTGCAAACCAGTGCAACGACGCGGCATGCTGGTGGTTGGACGCCGTAAAAAGTGTGCTGCTCGCAGTTCAAGAAAGCAGTTGGCGTAGCGTCTGGCATTATGGGCCAGGACTGACCCCAATTTTTCCCCGGGGGCCATCCCAGTACTTTTACAAGTTGTAATCACGCTATGTCAGCATAACTTTCGTTTTTGACGTGTCGAGGTATAGCATTCCTGTGTTCGGCATTCAGGTACTCGTCTGAAGGGGTGGTAGTCACGAAACTGCTGCGAAGTGCTGGTTTTTATGATGTAACGGCTGTGTTCTACCAAGGCTTCCGTTTGCCAGAGAAGCATCAGGGCTGCTCGCACTGTGAATACCGAAAGGGTAGCTTGGAGCGGCAGCAACCGTGAGGTTCCCTCTTTCCAGCTGAGCCTTCCCACTTGCATTGCAAACGGCTGACAGGCCGAAGTCTCATTCCCGAGGCCAGCATTCATGCAGCGTACACAGCTCGCTGCTGAACGTAGTCTTCAGTGAGGGGCGCAGGGCTTGTCGGGTGTGGGTTGCCGAAGCTCTTTCAGCCGCGAGATGTGGGATCTTTCGCTCCGGGGGCTTAGGATTTCGAGTTGTGGCACCCCTAAGCCCCTAAATCCTAAGCCTAAAGGCCAAATACTGAAGCGCCAAGATGAGCACCGGGCTCAGGGGTTGTGGACATAGAGCTGGGTATTCTTGCATGGGCTTCGAGAACCCTTGGCTAAAGGATCTGCCAGAATCCTAGCTGCAGTCATCTTCATAGTGACAGTCACATGGGTGATCGTATTACTGCAATTGCTGCTTCAGGAATAGTCATGCTGGTTTTACTTGTACTGCTTCCACGAGCTAGGAATTATCATGCCTGAGCTCAAGCCGTGGTGAGCAGAAGGAAACCCTACAGTTCTACATCACCCTGTCAAGTCCAGAACTTTAGGATCGGATCTCCCCCGATGCTCTTCGAAGTGACGGTGCCTTGAATCTTTCGGGCTCTCTCCCATTTCGTGCTTGATGTGAAAGGACCTTCGAAACCGAGTCGGCCAGCAACCCAGGGGGCTTGTATCTTGGGGCATTTTTTGGGGTTCCTAGCGATTGACCTAATTAGAAACCAAATAGTAGAGTAGAACCGAGAATCTATATATAATCCTAAAGGGTTAACCTTTATAGCTATAGTTACCCATGATACTGGACAAATGAGTTAAAGTATTCCTTTCTAGTAGCCCATATTAGAAGACCTGATGCTTATGACCCTTGCTTGTCAACTTCCGGTCTGGGAGCCTGAAGCTGTGAAGGCCTCATCTTTATCAGTCTATCGTTTAATGCGAGATTGAGTCTGATGAGGGTTCTTGTCGTCAGAGTTGTCCCGCCTGAGGACTTCTAGTCAAGCACGTCCACGACACCGTGACCCAGCCCCTGGCTGGCGATATTGAGGCCGGCTTGGATCGGGATGGATGGGGAGCCAAGCAGGCTACAGGGTTTGCGCACCCCCGGCTGAGCTGCGCAACTCAGCGAAGAGCCTTTCAGAAGCCAAACCTCAAGCACCTTGTCCTCTTGCTAGGGCACGGTGGCCTCCGACAGCACGGCCCAGGGGCCAAGTTGGGTTGGTTTCGGAGAAGGTGACTGTGGTTATGCTTTTTGGGCCAATCAGCGTTTTGCAGCACATAGTTTGGCCAAATGCATTCCTAGAATCGATGGGTGTCAGGTTGTATTGTCGTTGTGACCCCATCTCATCCCCGCAGTATTGCATGCTACTTTTACGTGGCTTGATTTGTTTCCATTGTTAGAGCACTGCCTGCAGGCAGAGGAAGTTTAACATTACATGGCAGCTGGGGCCGGTGTGGTTTTCTCATGCAGCAGGCAGAAGAACGGGAAATGTGGTTGCTTGCCGAGGTTTCTGCACCGTCTGCCGAAGCGAGGCCCATGCCACGACGGGCTATGGAATGGGCGGGGCAGTTTCGAAGAATCAGACACTTCTATGCTAATGTTCAGCCTGCCCAACCGAAGTTCCGCGCTGGTTGTAAACCTGATATTTTGGCCAATTCAGTGTCTCATCCTGGAGGCTGGAGGAGCCGTGCAGGAAGGATCCTGAGCCCTGTGCGGACAATCCCAACCTTGAGAGATAACCCCTCAAAGGCCACAAGGCCACACATGTCTCTTAGGCCTCCGAAGCAACAACGTGTCCCCATGCAGTGAAAACCCCGTCGCAAGGTCAGCGGAGGCCGACATGGAGCAACAGCTCGCCCAGCTGCTGCAGCTGCAGGGCGACGAAGACATCAGTAAGCCAATGCGCTCAGCATGGCAGCGCGATCAAGGGCTTCAGTGCCGAGACATTCGCTCAAGTCGAGCCCTTGAAATATTCTGGAATCATTAGCGAAGACCCTGAAATACCCTCCTGCTTGCTTTCGAGAAAATTCCGCTTGGCTTGGCTCAGGAACACGCAGCTCATCGCCGCCATCCAGGCATCGGGTCCGGTGTGTTTGCATGTTTGTGCGCGCGTGCTTCAACTTTCGTCTGCCGACGCCAAGTTTGTAATGAGAACAACATGTCAGCCAACAATCAAGCTAGCAAGTAAGTAGGCAAGCATAGGCAAGCAATTAAAAAGCTCATTTGGGTGCAATACTGAGTCGGGTAGCCCTTCAGTAGGTAAGCAAGCGAGTACAGAACGTGCACGCCCCGCTGATTGAATGCACGTGCTCCCGTGGTCCGCTTTCAGGGTTGAGTTCAGTGATTTTGGGGAGTGGTTGGACACCCTTCAGAGAACCTGGCCAACGCCCGTGTCTATGAGAGGTGGATACTCGTAACCGTGCTCACGCCCCGGCCAGTAGCAAAAGCTAACACTGTTACAGAGTCACACAGGCAGCCATACCATAGCAACGGCCAGTCCCACAGGGCGAACAATGACAAAGCATGACAAGCCACAGTCTGAAGGCCTTGAGGGAAAAGAACTCAGAGCTCCGCGAGAAGAATGCTCTACTGGCGGCACAGGAGGGTTTCGTCGGGGTCCCAGGACCTCGTTTCGGGTTTGCAAAATGACTTGTGGAGCTATCTGGTTACAGAGGAAGGCGGAGGATTGAGCCTCAGGATTTAGGGGCGCAGGGCTTAGGGCCAGACCACGCAAGCTTTAGGATTTTATAACATGTTTGTTTGCAAGGTTAAGGGCCTGTAGTTCTCTCTCCTCGTTCTCTCTCTCTTTTGCTTGCCTGGGGCATGGTGAGGCTGTCTCACTGGCACCCTTTCGAACAGGTACCAAATGTCCAGGCGTCATAAAGACTCATGTCCAGGTTTGGAGATCAGCTGCTTTAATTAGAACGGAGAGCGTGAGTGTCGAACGGCACCATGCCAGAGCATGCTGAGGTCAAACTCTACTCTCAATTGTTGAGCTTCAGACGGGTGCTACTGGTAGTGTATGTAGATTGGTCCAAAGCCTCAAAAAGGCGCACTAGTGTCATGAAAGCATCGCTACAACCCCCAAACCAGAAGTTGCAAAGCTTGCTCAGCAGGTGCAAGACGGCGTGGCTTGGAAGAAGTGGGCACATGTCGCGAGTGTTACCTTGTCCATGCAGGTTTCCGATTCCGAAATCGCAACAGGTTTGATTCAGATTCTACATATTACTCCGGAAAACCGTCCCGAGTCTACGTCGCTGAGATCTCCGAGCAGATCCTCTATCTACGATCAGACAGACTACTTTCCCTGCAGAGTATGAGCCATTAGCAACACCAAATTTCTCAGACCCAAGCCCCGGAGAGCAAAATAGGCCCTACAGGTCAGCAGGGTTCTGACTGGAGTTGAATGCGACACTTGAGATCATCTATCGAAACCTCTATGGTTATCGTTGCTGTGGCTGCTGCTGTTGCTGCTGCGGTCGAAAATTTGCGTGAACATTACTGGGTTGTTGCCGATATTTGCCGATGGGGGATGACAATGACACTGTTGACGGTGATTCTGAGGATGCTGGCCAAAAACACTGATGTTAATGACCATGATGACGTAGATGGTTGAGCTGACGATGGTCGACGACAGTTGATGCCGATGTTTGATGATTCTGATGGCTAACACCAGTTCTCATCAATATGGTCACTTCGTGATGCTGGTGACGGCGAGGATGCTGAGGGTGGTGGTTGTCTTGGCGACGGTGGCACAGTTGTGAGTTTGGCAGTGCCTAAGCCAAGGCACAGCTGCCCCGTCAAACCTGGCAGCCGGGTGAAACTCTGAAGGAAAGGGCTTGCGGTTTCAGGGGGTTTAGGCCTGTTCCGGATTCGGTCTGTCGCATTTGCATTGGCAATTAAAGAACCTGGCTGAGAGCCTTGTGGGAGTCTTTAAGTTCTAGGTGTCTCCGGAGACATGCAGCAAAAAACACCTGACAAGTACCCTTCGTGTCACTGCTTTGCTGGGCTGGGCTGAGCAAGGGCGCTCATCATTTCAGGATTCGAGTTTCGACTGGCTGGGCTGCGGCATGTACAGCCAAAGGGCTTAAGTAGAACTAAGTAGAATCCAGGGGTCGCATTGGTATGTTCATTGTTGTTATTTCTATAGGAGTTTTGATCTTGTACAGGATAGAGGATCGCAGACTTTGTTGGAAGAGGGCTGTGACGGGATGTGTACGAACGCAGCGGGCCTGGTCTTGTCGGGCAGCTTAGGGCAGAATCCAACAAGGCAAGTTGTAGAGACCGCATTGTGCAACACAGTATGTCGGGTAGTCTGTAAAGAGCGTCGCAGGGAATTGATTGGATTGGAGCTGCAGAAACAGGGGCTACGGCCCGAAGCGCCGCAGCTTGTCTAAGCCGTCCGGTCTTGGGGCGACTTCGGGCTGCAAGAGGGTTCCAACATTCCGGGCTTAGTGCTGGTAGAGCTTTTCAGCTGGAAGGTCTGAGTGGGTGCTGTCGGGCTCGGGATTCAGGGTTGATTCGTCTTGTTGAATGGAGAGCTAGGGTTCCGTTCAGGGTTACCATGACACATGAGGATTCCTTTAAAGGCTCATTGCACTTCAGGGGTCGGATGATAACCTGATTCGCTGAAGCCCATAGGGAGAAACACGATTCCTTCCGAAGCACCGGCAGCATGCGGCCGCCCTGCCAGACCTACAGATCGGGGACAGTGGATCCGGTGGCGGTGGTCCAAGGAGACATTCGGAAAAGGGCTTTATCTTAGGGCCTCGATGAGTTTATGCAGGGCTCCTCAGGAATGCTGCATTTCGGTTGCTGTTGTTGGTGGTTGCTACCGACAATCCTACCACGATGTCGTAGTACGGTCCTTTGCTGTCTCCACAGAGCTCCTTTGGATGCCTAACTTGAGCCCGGTTATGGAAAAGCTTGGATTGAGTGTTTTTTGCCGCTGCTTCACCAAACCATGCTGAGAGTTATGCTCTTACTAATGTACTGTAGTAGAGGTCAGAGCTGCCTGAGGAAAGATATCATGCCACAGTGGCGTTCTTGGCAAAGACTGCATGAAGGGCCTATAGGGCAGAGAGCCGATTGGCCAAACGGACAAGCTTGGGTTAACCATGGCATCATCTGCTAAGTAGCATGGCAGCATGGCTGAGCTTGTGCAGAATGAAGGCTCCCGACTACAAATTACGCACTACAGTACTGCACTTACTACATATCCTTGAGGCCCATCGCCAGGAACTTCATGTCGGAGCGACTTCTCGTGATCTCCCTTGCATCGGCTTGGCACAGTGCGTTTTGAACAGACGGCCACTGGACGATGTGAAGACCTGGCATGCTGCAGTTGGGTTATAGAATTCACGGATGTTCTCATGCTGCCGTGGCTCGAACCAGCGAGCCGAACATATTGAAACTTCGCGCAGCCTCACTGTCCGTCAACCTGGCCCCGCGTAGTCACCACCTTCGATGTTGGCTCCTCTGCCCTGCATGCAGAGGCAATCCATGCATACATAGACAAATCGGAGTGAAGCAGCCAATCCAAGCAGGAAAGCATTTGCTTCATGCTCCCCGTAGTCTTACCCATCCCAAACCCGAAACCTTAGCAGTACCTGTGTGCGCAGGAGGCACTGTTCAGCTTCCTCCCCATCCCCATCGAGAAGGCCACGAATTGGTCAATGGGGTTTAGCGGATGTTGTGTTTCGGAGGGGTCTGGGTTTAGTGCGTAAGGGGCCGAAGAGCAATGGTATAGAGCGCGTGTGTTCCGTGTGTTCTATGCATGCCCGAAGTTTTTGCAGGAAACTGTTTGTCAGGCGGTTGCACTAGAGCGTGTTTCAATTCACAGGCTTGGTTATCCACAGACCGTGGGCCCTACCGTTAGAGTCAGAGCGTACACAGACTTGGCGATGCAATTGAACGTCCGTTTTCAAATTAGGTTCAAGCTGGTCATTTGTGGGAAGTCTTCTTGCTTACGCCTGGGGCCCCAACGAAGATCATAGGCTGCATGATCCCTGAATTCCGGGTTCCTGTGTCAGCTTGCCGTTGGGGGCCCGAGTTTTGGCCATGACTACAACCACACCAGCAAAATTAACACCAGATCCCTTGCTCGAGAACCATACTACGATCTTTCGCATGTTTACTGTAGACATTTGTACATGGTATATCATCTATCTGTATGCATGTGTATACATATATGTTCATTTGGGCTGTTGCCAAATGTGTCTGAATGTACATATATGCAAATCGTATCAACAGGTCTATATATATATATATATATGTATTTATTTGTTTATTTACTTGTTTATATATATACACCCATACACATGAATTCATCTATTTGTTCGTTTTCCTGCCCCAGTTCGCCACACACACGCATACATACATACATACATACATACATACATACATACATACATACAGAATCTCAGACAGCGAGAATACTGTAAGATACTGGAAGACGCTTCCAAATGGTACATGCACACATATATATATATATGTACGTACGTAATACACGCAAACGCAGGACACGGAGACACGTGCGCAGATGGATGCATACATGGAGTGTCTACACGGTTCTAGTTGAACTAGTTGTTCCACAACCCAGCCCGGATGTTGCTCCCAATCGCATCTGCAGCACTTGCCGGTTCCGTGCTGGCGGCGCCTGGTGGCGGCACAGGCGATGCCGGGCAAGACAGGGTCATACTCTGCGCTTCCCGACCCTACCTCAAAGGTCGGCAAAACAGATGATTAAGTAGTTTGTCCATGGGCCTACACCCTAAACTTTAAACGGTGGGAAGAAAGTCAGCTTTCATCAGGACAACCACTGTTCATTACTGTGTAGCTTGTTAGTACTTGCTTCCTGACAGAAGAGCCATCCGTCTTCAGCTGTCCGGAGACTTGGGAACTGGAGGTTTTGACTTCTTCGGTTCGGCTGGAAGTCTTGCATCTTGTGTGTTAGACTGACCTTTATTTGTTTTCCGGGCTCGGACCCACCGTACCTTCATGCGCTCAGCCAAAGGCAGCAGCAGAATCTATCTGGAAGATGCGAGCTCCATGCCCGGCCATCCGAAAGAACTGACGTCATACATTGACGTGAATCAGCAAGATTGGAAAAGTGCAGCTCCCAGATAGCTCTAAACTGCCGAAGTTAAAGGCTTTAACAGCCCGGCCTCCCGGCTACCTCCTCATGTACCAAATCCTGAGAAGAGATAGCCTAATCTGCAAAATGACACGACATGCAATTCGTTCTCTTTCTGACATTGCAACGCAGACTCACTCACACACACACACAGAGACACACTCTCGCTCTTTTTCTCTGCATGTCGCATGGAACTTCATCTTCATACGGTCCCCCCTTTTAGCGATGACTCGATGATGCCGGCTTGTCGCTGTTTTTTGCTGACTACGTGCCGATACACCAGCAAATACTATCAGTAGATTGGGTAGCATCACGAGACTATCAAACTCCGCTTGTCTATTTCAGCTGCAGGTCAGTACGTGGCGTCCGGCACGGTGCCAGGTGCAGGTGCTCTCTAAACACTACCAGAAAGCATAAACAAGACTCAGCAATGATGGCTGCATGGCCTGAGCGGAAGCCTGTCATCCCATTGCTAGCCTCAAATGCATTGGCGGAGGACACTGAATGCAAAAATCTGATTATATTTCGTGTGCTCTCGAGCTATCAGACCACAGCCTTCTGGAAACCGTTGCAACCATCTACTGTCGGAAGCCGTCGGAAGCTCTCTCTAAAAGCTCTCCGCACAACACAGGGTGCGTGATGGATTCCCTCAGAAGAAACCTTACAATTTAGTCCGTTTGCTCTGATCCTTGGGCTGGCCTGGCCTGTTGCCACGTCTTCCAGTGCCTTGCAGGTCTATAAACCCTAAACTCTAAACTCTACGCACAAATCGAGAAGTGTATCAAAACCCCAGGTTGGAGGCAAAAAACCCTATAGGGGCCTAGTGGCATCTAGGGTAGAAACCAACCCGTCAGCACGCAGGGAGCTAGACAAAGATATAGCGGAGCGATAAGTAAATCCCGAATCGGATCAGCGCATGCCCAACCGCCACCGCTTGATTCGAGGCGTGGCTGTTCACGGGTCCATGATGCTACCGCGAGGAGAGGGAAGGGTGAGTGGGGCGAGTGGGGTAGGGCTTTTGGGTCAAATCTTGGTGATGGCGAGGGTGCCAAGTAAGTAGTACGCATTGTGCAGTGAAACGGAAGGCACCGTCCCTTGCAGATCAAGCCCGTCGAGCCCGCAAGCTCGCCCTGGATCGAACCTGAACCCAGGAATTCTTCAGGGGCTTGCATAGGACATAGGCCTTTGGCCGCAGGGCAAGAGCTTCAAGCATGTATGTGGGGACGTGTTAACCTTGCTTTTCGCGTCGGGCCTATTTCGTGCGATTCGAACGGCATGCGCTACACTGTGACGACCCCACCCTGACAGCAACAGTGCAGCAGCATTCAAGCGCGACAGTCAGCAATTGTCAGGCTAGTGGAAACATCGTAGGTTCACTGTTAGTTAGCTGTAAAACTTAGAAGTGTCACGGCGTCAACCTTATCTGATACAAGTTGTGTGTATCATCATGTTCTTCGCCATCACGATCTTCTTGTGCCCCGTTGTTGCTCACTTATCCCGAACTTCATAACTGTCATCACCACAGTCGCAGGTTGGAGACTGCGAGAACGCGCATCCTAAGCCCCAAGCCTTAACCGGACGGCTTTCAGGATCCGCTGCCATTCCGCTCTATCCTGGAGGTGGTTGTCCTAGCATTTTTTGAGGTTGAAAGTTTGGGGTTTAGGGCTTTAGGATACACCAGTTATGCAATCAAGAAGACCCCAGCCCAAGGCTCTCAAGAGCTGCACTAAGCTGCGCCACGGACCTGAAGCAATGTGCCCTAAGAAGACCACAAGCAAGACTGTAGGCAGAAGACCTGGAAGCCCATCAGGTATCTTTTGCCTGCAAGAAGGCCCTCATGAAGCCGTGCAAACAGCTTTCATAAAGCCCTATGACAAACGGCCCCCTAAACACACCACGACATCGAACACCCAACCGACGGAAGTTGTGGTTGCTTCTGCTGTGCACTGGACCCTAAACCCTGCAGGCGCTAGTGAGCGCTTCAGCTTCAAAGTTTCGGTTTTGGGATGGGTCGTCCATTGGCCAGGATCTGGCTCTAAACGCAACGGACCTACAAAGGAGAATCGACGGAGCAGAAACACGGTTTAGGATTTAGGGTTTAGGGTTACAAGACTGCAAAGTTGCCGTGACCTACCTGTTGAGTTAGTCGAAACCTTAACTTCGAAGACTCTCCGAGCCTGACCTGCTACAGGCTGCAACTCCCAAACCCTTGACCCGTGAAATCCTGAATGGCCCATCTCCTGCGATTGGTGTTTTTTAATCCAAACAGAGTCATGAAAACGTCGGCGGAGTTTTGCCAACGGGCTGCGAACTGTTGGGTTCGTTGGGTCGATGATCTTCATTTAATGCTGCTGAAGTCGACGGTCAGCTGAGGCAAAACTTGTTTTTGTAGCTCGTGCCGGCAGTTTCACACTATACTGGTCTTCTCTAAAGATAAGCCTCTAAAGATAAGCCTTCAGACTGCCGACTCGTGTCCGAGTTGCCTAACCGACATCCTGGACCCTAAGCCCTGAGTCCTCAGTTCCACTTCCTGAACCCCGGGCAGCTGCGATATCGACAGCTGGAAACACACATGTCAGGTCCGCGCACGAACTCACCGCGGAGGGATCGGTCGAAGGAGTCCACAGGCTCCTTTTGGCACGCTGACACGTTGTTTCTGTTGTGCTCGGGTTGCAAGCTTCGACACATAAAGTGCTTTTTAGGCTATAGAGACGAACATTACGAAGTCGGAAACAGTATAACTAAAAGGACACAGAGGAGCTAGGTATGATTTGAGCAGCTGTGGGTTTTTCTGTCTACTCTCAGCATCAGCCTTGCCTTCGAGTTTTGTTGTACTGAGAGAGACATGGGAGCATGCAACGAGGCTCCAGAGCACCACAAATGTTGTTGCCAATGAATGCGTGATGTTTATGTACATCTTTCACGCTAGACGTGTGGGCTGTATGTGTGCTACTATGTGTGTAAACCTATGTGTATATATAGCCTAACAGCGCAATCTAGTCGTATACCTTACCCGCTAACTCTCACAAGTTAAGTTCAAGCCCCGGTAGCCCTAGACCATCCTCGACCTTAAGACCGTCGACACAGCCTGTCGCAAGAAGCGGATGTGAGTGGGCTAGTCAAGGGTTAGCCTTGCAGGGGTTGGTTTTGAGATGGGATTGCAAGTCACAGCTCTCAATATCGACACTGAACGGAGTTCGTGTAAGGCCGAGGATGTTGGAGTGTATACCCAGACCCTGTGCTGCACAAGCTACTCGATGGGTAGGAACGTACAATCAACAAGGCTTGGAAAGGTTGCAATCCTGGGTCTAGGCAAGGCTAAAGGTATGGGCATTGGTTTTCTCCACACCTGTAGAAGCTGATGAAACCGTTTTCAAACCCTTAGCGGACCCTTAAGCTCCCTCCGGGCAAGGGGGCGTGGTGCGGTCCCTGACGCCCTTGGCGCGTTTCAAAGAGCAAGGTGGGCTTGTGGGTTAGGGCTTCTGGTTTGAAGTTTTAGGGTTCAGGGTGCGTTTTGGCGATTAGGGCTTAAACCCCGTTGGGTCATGTTCTAGCTCGAACTGTAACTTATTTCTGCTACCTCGACACGCGCCGTGTGGCCTTGATGATGTAGAATCCGCCATCATGGGGCCTCCTGTAAACACTTCTCGTTATGTGTACCTAGGATGTTTGGGATCGCAGCTTGAGCCTCTTAAAGGGAATCGAATCCGAGTGTAAGAAACTGGGCCGGCACGGGCCCAATCGGCCCTCTTTGGAAGATGCCACTTTTTCCTTCCCAATTGTTTTTCCCAGTCGAGCCGTGGAGTAAAGACGAGCTTGCGACAACACGGAAGCGGTAATGAGAGTGACATTTTCCAACACAGGCCAAAACGGTCCAAAGCGCCCAAAGGCGGCCAATTCGGCATTTTTGGTAAATGGCCCGGCCATCAAAAGATTTTACCCGCTCGCTCACGGCTTGGCGCTGCCACCTTGTCAAGTTGCAATTCCTCTCCTGATAGCTGATACCCTGTTGGCCAGCGCTTTGTCGATTCTCGACAGGGTTAAGCCCCCATGCCTTAAGCCCCACTAGAAGAACTAAACCCTAAACCTTCAACCCTATTTCAGAGCTGATAGGTGGGATATCGGACACTTACTCGTTCTGGAAGGAATATCACAACACAGGCATTGCGAAGAGCATACCAACTCCGTTATCAACGGTGGCACTACACTGGCTCCTCACGGTCCTCTGTTATACTGTCAGTTTCTGACTTACACTGCGATACCGCAACATTTGTCAACGCTGTGCCGACTGTTTCCTTCCTCTCAAGCTGCCTGTTTGTTTCGGTGTTCGAGGTGCCGGCAATACTCAGATTGCACTGATTGAGCAGCTCCTTTTCACGAAAGTCTCTCTTTCGACCATCGCATGGTCTCTCCCACGGCACGAATATATTGGAGAGGGAGGGCATATTTTTTCGGTCCTTTTTTTTTTTGGTCTTTTTTTTATTTTTGGCCCTCACGTCCTGTTATTTACACACGATGCCGGCTGAATGTGTCGCCCGGCTGTGGTGCCGCGTCCCATTTTCCGCACAATGGTGGTGGTGGTGGTGGTGGTGGCGCTGGTGCTGGTGCTGGTGCTGGTGCTGGTGCTGGTGCTGGTGCT